>JAMQMW010001043.1:0-12920 GCA_024115155.1 Thelonectria blattea
AAAAAAAAAGAACGGCCCAGGGCTAGGCACGTCAAAGAAATGAATCACAGTTCACGGCGGCGCCTCGAATCAGGCCCTTTTCGCCTGGGGGGGGAGGGGGGCGTTTGGTGAAGGTGAACTATTGCGAGCTGTGCTACAGTCAGGTCTGGTGGCACCAGGTTCCAGCCGCCGGAGAAAAAAAAAGAGATTTGTTTCCCAGCCTTCTCGGTAGTGGCCCTTGGAACCTGTCGACGAGGCCGGGCTATATCAACAAGGCCAAGGAGCGCCAAGTCGGACGAGGTCATGTCGACAAAACTTCACCATCTTTCTTTGATTTTCCATCGTCCACCAACACTCGCTTGCCTCTCGCGGTAGAGATCACATTCGTTTATTGTCCCTCTTTCCCAGTCACTCTTTATCCTCAATCAAACCGGCACTGGGCCTTGCCCGTAGCCCTTACCTACACACTCGCCCACTCTCTCACAATGCTCACCATGCACACCAACCACATCCTGGAGACGGAAGACGAGTCACTCTCTTCCTCGTCATCCTCTCTCTCCCTTTCCTCCTCATCACCTGCCAGTGTCGTCACGACGCCCTCGCTCGAGTTCGAGAACAACCTCGCTCACCATGTGCGCTTCCCCATCACCAACGACCGCTTCATCCTCGTGACGGGCGGGCTCGGCTACATCGGCTCCCACACGTCTCTCGAGCTGCTCAAGGCCGGTCACAACGTCATCATCGTCGACTCGCTCGAGAACAGCTTCCACGGCGTCTTCACCAGCATCCGCAAGCTGGCCGAGGCCCACTGCCGCAAGGAAGGCCGCTTCATGCCCATGCTGCACTTCCACAAGGTCGACTACCGGAGCAAGTCGATGCGCTTCCTGCTCGAGTCGTACTCTGAGCTGGTCGCCACGCCTGCCACCACTCCCGATGGTCCTCAGGGCCTGACGAGGGAGTCTCGCATCGCGGGAGTGATTCACTTTGCCGCTTACAAGTCGGTGGGCGACTCCATCGCGAAGCCGGTGCAGTACTACCGCAACAACGTTTGCGGCCTAGTGGATTTCGTCGAGCTCCTCGGCAAGCACAACATCCGCAACATTGTCTTTTCGTCTTCGGCCACCGTCTACGGAACCAAGGCCGATGAAGGCAAGCCTCTTCGCGAGGAGGACCTCGTGCACCACCCCGAGAGTTATATCGACGAGAACGGCCAAGAACAAGTGCGCATGCCGCAGGTGACGGGCCTTCTCAGCCCCTACGCGCGCTCAAAGTACTTCTGCGAGGCCATCCTGGCCGACATTGCCTACTCGGACCCGGCCTGGCGCATCGTGGCCCTGCGCTACTTCAACCCCATCGGGTGCGACTCCTCGGGTCTCCTTGGCGAGAGCCCGAGAACCGAGCCTACCAACTTGTACCCCGTCATCACGCAGGTCATGACCGGCCAGCGACCGCAGCTCAACGTCTTCGGCAGCGACTGGGACACTCGCGACGGCACTGCCATCCGCGACTTCATCCACGTTTCTGACCTTGCTCGGGGACACATCGCGGCTCTCAACGCACGCATCAGCGAGCCCTTCCGCACGTACAACCTCGGCACGGGCAACGGCACGACCGTCAAGGAAGCCGTCGACAGCCTGCAGGCGGCTTCTGGGCAGACCATCCCCGTGCAGCTTGCGCCGCGGAGGGAAGGCGACGTGGGTTCCTGCGTGGCGGCCAATGGTCGCTCCGTCAAGGAACTCGGCTGGAGAGCCACCGAGAGCATCGAGCAGTGCGCGCGGGACGTGTGGAACTACGTCAAGGCGCAGGTGCCTGCCAAGGCTGTTCTGCAGGTGTAATCACTCTAATGTGACTTGACTTTCTTGCATGGCGTCTGCGAGAAGGGACTCCTCAGTTGAGTCTTTCGGAGGCGCACGCCAATGCAGGGGCAAGTTACTCGAAATGGGTCGAGAAAAGCGCGGCTGAGGGCATCAAATGGATGCCCAGTTTTCCTTTTCCTTGTTTGGGTCTGAGCACTTCAGCCAAGAACGGCAGCATGGGATACGGCGGAATTACACTACTAGATGGAGTCACGGGATAGGGCATTTTTCAAACTTGCATGGGCATTGGGGAAATCTTGGGGCTTGGTGATGATGATGGAGTCGGCATGACGCACGACTTCTTGGAATCGCCACACGGAAGATGAGAATGGCGTCCTTGGCAGGGGGGGAAAGATGCACACTTGCGGCTTTGTTTAGCCGTGGGGACTGGAGCTGAAAGAGTTGAGGCCCTGTCATTGCGCCATCGAGGATGGGGGAGGTTACAGAGCTGAGAGAGAGAGAGCAGAGTAGGTAATGTCTAATTTTGCACATACGGATAGAACGATGAGAGTTTGCTTCAGGTGGCGCCGGTAATGAAAAAGCAAGACCCAGCCCGCAGCATGGGTGTCAGAACTTACCGGTGTTACGGAGATGCGGAGTTCAGGGTGGGTATGATATTTAGATGGCAGTCTTTTGTGTGTATGTAATTGCGTATTGTACATTATGGTATTTTGAATTATTGCATCCGCAGAGTGTGTGTTTTCCCTGGTGATGATGCCCAAGTGACTTCTCTTCCTATACCTATTACGAGTGCAAAAGTCTCTAACAATACGGATACAGAGACAATATGAAGCAACACAACCACAACACCTAAACACCATCACTCTCTCCCATCACCTCATCTCACCTACGCAAAAAAAAAATCAACAGCCACACACGGGCCATACGGTGTGCCAAGAGGTTCCAGTAAAGTTAAGCTAGTTGATTTGAGTGGTCGATAACCTCACGTCAAACATCTCTCCTCCGTCCGACGAACAAAGCCGGACTTCCCTCCATCAAACCCCTGTCTCCCTTCTCTCAAACATCCCCCCTGTCTCCATCTCAAAAACACCCCCGTCTCCTCGGCCTCCCCTGTGCGCGCACGGGAGCGGCCTGAGAAGCCGCTAAAACGCCTCCATGGCTAGGTCGCCCCAGCGGCACGGTAAGTCCCCTCGATCTCGCTCTTGTGTGTGGGACAAGGGAACTCACTCGCCCCCCGGGGCGACGGGGAATAAACAGGGAGAGACAGAGGGGAAAAAAAGAACGAAGCGGGCGCGGGCGCGAATCGCAGTTATCTACGGCAGTTACATAATGCCCGAGGGCCGGGTTTAGTCCCAGTGTCACAGTGTGTGAACTCCGTCCTCGGCCTAGCTCCAAACCTGGAAGTGTTGCGTCTCGTATGATTCTTTTGCTTTTTAGCAGTGGCTTGTTTGCTGTCTCCTGGTGGTTGAACTGTGGCTTGTTTTGTACTTGACTCTTTCCGTCTTTTCTGGTTGTCTGCTGGCCACCTGCACCTGCACGTCGCTGCAACTGTTCTGTGGCTGGCCGTTTCCTTGCTTCAGCGCCCGTTGCGTTCCACCTGAAGTGCGACCTCCTGCAGCTGCTGTGCTTCCCTAGACCTGCAGAGTGCATGCGCTGTGAACACCGTAACGCCCACCGTCTTGCCCTGCAGCGTCTCCGTTCTCAGGGTCTCCTTTCTCAGTGTCTCGACTCCTCTGTCTCGGTCTCGCAGGCTCAAGCTCTCGAAGCGCCCGAGACACTATCCCACAGACATCTGGCCACGGTGATCCTTTGCCCTTATATCTTCATCCACGATCCCACCAGACCACCCATCCGGCTTTGATTTTCCCTCATCAGCCTTCGAATCAACAAACACAGCCCCTCCCCATCCCTCATCACCGGCTCCTTGGCACTGCAACCACAACCATCAAAAATGGGCTCCTCCAACACACGCCCAACCGGCCAGACTGCCGCCCAGCGAGCCTTCGTCCTCGTCCCCCTCTACATCTATCCTCTCGAGGGCGCCTGGGAGCCACTTTTCGCCCTGGCTCGTGCATGTCCGTCGGTTCTATTCGTCACCGTTGTGAATCCCTGCAACGGTCCCGGTCCAGAACCGGTCCCCGACGCGTGCTACCAGGCTGCTCTGCGCGTCATGGGCGAGATTCCCAACATTATGCCCGTCGGCTACGTGCACTGCACCTACGGAGGTCGTCCGCTCGACGCCATCTTGCGAGACGTTGATGCCTACCGTGGGTGGAACGAGAAGGGGTTCCGCGTCGATGGCATCTTCATCGACGAGACGCCCTCGGACCCGAGCAGCGCGAGTTACCTAAGGAGCATTGCCGATCACACGAGATCGACATGGCGAGCATCTTTCGGCCGCGAGACGCACGTGGTGTACAATCCCGGCGTTGCGGTCGACGGTGTATTCTTCGACGACGCAGACTCGGTAGTCGTCTTCGAGCAGAGCAAGCAGCACTGGGACACGCCGGCCATCCAGAAGAGCATGAAGCAGCTGCCGGCTCACCACCGGCCCAAGGCCGTCGCCATTGTTCACTCGCTCGCAAACGACGACGACGCGGCACGTCTGGCCCGAGATATCCGCGGCTTGGGACTTGGCGGGCTTCACCTCACCGACGAGCTAGGGGGGAGATATACCAAGTGGCCGGTCATGTGGGCAGAGGTAGCAAAGGTGCTCGGCGATGAAAAGAGCGACGCCGAGAGGATCCGGGGATAGGAATTGCGGAATTTGGTCAGTTTGCCATGTTTAGTCATCGAGTTGTGGAAATGTCCCTGCTTTTTTTTCTTCTGCTGCCTACCTTGGGTATCCGTAAGGCAGTCGGTAATTATTAATTAATCATCAAATCTCATATAAGCACGCTGTACCACCGTTGGACCGTTGTGGGATGCATTGCAGCATCACGACATGTTACGTGCGTTGAGAAAAATCGATAGTTCCCAAGCCACGAGCTGATGCCCTCGCCACTCTACCCTCGTTCTCGCCCCATGACGAGTCCGTAAAGCTTAATACGAAGCATGATCTCAGCCTCTGAGACGGACGATTCACGACGTCGCATTTAGCGAGTGGCTTGCTTGAGGTTGCAAAGGCCTCAAGTCTCTTCTTGGCCCACACCAAGACGCCCGAAGAGCTCACCAAAAAAAGCAAACATGAAAACTCTTTCCGCGTATGATCCTGTTTCGGCTCTTTTTTTGTGTGCTTGGCACTTGGCAGCGAATAAGAGAAGAGCCACCAACAGCAACTGCCGTGCTTTTTTGGTTGTCTTTTGAAGGAGTTGCTTGTTAGTTCTAAACCGCTAAGAACAGACAAAAGAAAGGAAACAAGCAAACGGTCATGCAGTGTCTCAGGGGGTGTGCTTGAACCGTTGAAGAAACAGAAATTTTATTTAATACAAAGGACCTTAATTCTAATTCTATTGCACGTTTCCAACAAAGAAAGAAAAGAACAAGCATTCGGAAAGCCGGGGCTGGGATTAGGTTGCATCGCTGTTGGGGGAGGAGCCGGGGGGGACCCAACAGCACAAGGTAAGGCTGAAGGGCGTTCAATAGTCTCTCGAGAGAGAAAGAGAAATCACGTCGCGGCCTCCACTTCAGTCGTGTAAGTCTTGCCCGAGCAGTACTCGACCCATCCGTCCAGCTTCAGCTTCTTGATGGCGGTGCTGAAGCCCTCGGTGCCCGTGGCGTTGCCCTTGTGGGAGCAAATCTCGTCCACGTCGGACGAGGCAATCTCGTTGGGCGCCCCGGCCGGGTACTCGATGTGGAAGACGGGCTTGCCGGCTTCTATGAAGGGCGAGAAGGTGTCGCACTCGGAGTAGAGGACGCATTCCTCGTTGACGGAGAAGTGCACGTGGTCGAGAACGCTGGGGATGAGATCCGCGGCGTTCTTGAGGCCTGTCGACATGTTGTACGAGGCGGCTGTTTTGGAGAGGAACTTGACAAAATCAACAGAGTCTTCTTTGGTCAAGTCGACGCCGTTTTCGTTTTGCTGGGGAGTGGTTAGGGGTCAACACATTTCTTTGATACTGGAGGAGCAACAGCAGGGCACTGAAACTCGAGGGTGAAACTCACAAATCCATCGACATTGTCAGGGTCGATTGCATCACAACCCTTCTCGGCCGCGTAGGCAATTCGCTTCTTCATGATGTTCCGCACGTTTTCGCTGCGCAGGTTAAGCCAGCGCTCATCGGGCCAGCCGTCCATGACGCTTCCGAGGTCCGACTTTTTGAAGTCGTCCTTGTCGTCGCGCCAGTTCTCCCACGAGCCGGCACTGAAGTAGCAGATGATCTTCTTCCCGGCCTTTCTGAGGGCCTGGAACGTCTCGACGTCGTTGTCGTAGACGTCCAGGTCCCAGATATCGACGTCGGGGGAGAAGTCGCCCTCGGTGAGCACGATGGGACGCAAGAGGATGATTTGCCATGAGTCGCCGACCTTTGGTTGCCAGATGCTGGTGTTGTTTCCAGATGAGGTATTGTTGGTGTTGTCATCGTTGGAGTCTGAAGAATCCGAGTCGCTGCTGTCATCGTTGGATGGCTTGCGGCCAAGGCCAACACCCAAGCCCACGCCAAGAGGAACGGCAATGATGATTAGGAGGCCGAGGATGGCCAGCTTCTGCCACAAGGGCCATGTCTTCTTGAACGATTTGCTGTCCATGCCGTCCTTGTTGACGAAATTGGGTTCTTCCTCACCTCCTCTAGGGTAGTCCATTCCCTGAGCGTATGCACCCATTTAATTCTGGAGGGCAGTTTGGCGGATGAGAGTGAGTGTAATATAGGGTTGGCGTGTGTTGAATGGGTTGTTGTTTGAAATGTCTTGAGTCGCCCTCAGCCGGATAGAGAGTTTGAATGAATAGAAACTTGAGGTAAAGACTGAAGTTCTGTTTGTTGTCTCACAGCACGATCCTGCAGTCAACCGCTGATCATTTACCAAACAATGACAATGCCAGTGGGACAGGTCTTTCTCCTTGTGCAAGTGCCGCACATGGCATCCTGGTTCCTGAATCCTTTCTCCCTCTTCTTCCCCCCTTACCCCCGGAACCGGCGGTATGTACCAGACCACTTCACTTCGTGCACTTACACGCCGCAACCCCCTCGCACAGCACAGTGCAACTGACTCGAACTCCCACCGCCCTGCCAAGAAGATCTTGTCTACAACGGGAATCGCCCATCTCGTCCCTCTCCAAGCCCAGCTGAAACACCCCGGCTCCAAGGCCTGAAGCCACACCTGCGCCCAGCACCGTGTCAACTAACCGCCCGCACCCCGTCGAGCTTCGTTAACCTCAACCAGCTTAAGCTGTGAAAGCCTCCGACGCCTCCACCCGCCCACACCTCGAGGCTCCCCTGCAAGCGTCCCATCTTTCAGCCGCCGGGAACCCCCCCTGTAGCAGAAAACAAGCCCCGGGATCCATCGTGGACATCCCGCTTCGGTGGAGATGAAACCGGACCAGGTATCCATACAGGACTCTCTCTCGTCGTTTTCCGCAGACCCAACGTTTGGTCGTGTAAGTTCCCCCTCGTTTGTGCGTATGGGGACCGCTTTCTGCACGCCTCGGACTCCATATTGTCCCTGCCAAGAGGACCTGGTTCCTGAGCCACCAATTTCTTCTCTCGTCTTTTCCTGGCTGGCTGAAGAAACCCCCCCCCTCTCGTGGCGTACAAGCTCGAGGAGACTATTCCGCCGTGTCATGGCTCGCCTGACAGAGTCTGCTCATGGCGCCCCTTTCTACCGCACCACGCGTCCTTCGGGCTCTTGGCCCCAAGGGGGGGAACCTCTTGGGAGGTTGGCGAGGCTCCTCGATTGTCCGATAGTCTGGTCAAACGTAATGTTAGTGCCTTGCCGATATCCGCAACCTGTTCCCTGCTTGGTGCCTTAAAGACTCAACCATCGTGGTTGTTGTTCGTCTCTCTTTGCTCTCAGTCTTTCTCTATCCCTTCATTCATTCATTCACTCATTCGAATCGTCCTCGAGACGCCCCAACGCTCTCTACGAGCCTCACCACGTTCTTTTTTTCCCCCCTTGTTCGTTTCGTTCATTCATTCATTCCTTCGTTTGTGCTCTTTGAATCCACACGATGCGGTATTTGCCCATCGCCATCGCCGCCCTCGGCTTCTTGGGGGTCGGTGATGCCTCTCGATGCAAGCCCGATACCCCTACTACCAGCGGGCCAAGTGACCAAGCCCCTACAACGCCTGCAAAGACTCCTGAGGGAACTCCTGAGGGAACTCCTGGCACGCCAACCACTCCCTGGCAGACTCCCGTCAACACGCCAGCCGAGCCCATCTACAACCACCTTGATAACGGTGGTTTCGTGGACGGCCTGAACGGCTACGAAACTGCTGGCGGTGGTGTCACTCTGATTCCCGGTGGAGGCCCAGACGGCGGAAACGCCATCCAGCTCGACAGTGAAGAAGATGATGAGGATGATGGTGGCATGCGAAAGCGTGCTACTGGCGGCATCTCTACGACCCTCGGTGGTCTTCAGACGGGATCGTCGTACACTGTTCTCTTCTACCATGCTCTCGTCTCCAACAGTGTTGCCAACACCTGTCGTCTCCGTGCCTACTGGAACGGCGATGCCTACTACAGCACCGACTACTTCTCGCAGGTCGGTGCTTCTTCCAGTGTTGTGTATGTTCCCCAGGCGAACGCTGTCAGTGCCACCTCCAGCTCTGCTACGCTTCGGTTGGCCGTGAGCTGCAAGACTGGCGGTTCCGCCTCTGTCTTGATCGGGTCCATTTTTGTTACCAACAAGGCGACGCCTGATAACATCTTGACGGCCGACAAGGTCTTCAACCGTGCTGCTGTGACGACGACGACCTCTCGATCGTCGACCACGACGGCTCGAACTTCGTCCACAACGGCTCGATCGACGTCCACGTCTCGGTCCACGTCGACGTCTCGATCCACGTCCACATCGCGATCTACGTCTCGATCTTCGTCTACGACGGCTCGATCTACGTCCGCGTCTCGATCTTCCTCCACAACGGCCAGATCCACGTCCACGACGTCTCGATCTTCTTCAACCACGTCTCGACCCACTTCAACCTCAACCACGTCCAGATCGACGTCAACATCGTCTCGATCTACGTCCACCACGACGTCTCGATCAACTTCAACTTCAAGCACGTCTCGATCGTCGTCGACTTCTACTTCTACTAGACCGACCACGACCACAACCTCGACCACGACGTCCAGGTCGTCCACCAGCACGAGCTCTTCCGCTAGCTCGAGCTCCCCCACCTCAAGCAGCTCGAGCAGCAGCACTACTCAGACTACCACGTCGACTCTTCCTGGCATTTCTGCTTCCACTACCTCCAGCTCCCTGCCTACGACTTCGTCGGCTAGCTCCACCACCTCGGAAGCTTCATCGACTACTACGAGCCAGACTTCATCTGAGTCCACCTCGTCGACCGAGTCTACCACGTCAACTACAAGTGCAAGTGTTTCTATCGAAGCCCTGACTACGAGTGAGACTTCTACCACTGAGTCTACCACCACGTCTGAGAGCACGACTGGGACCAGCACCACTGAGAGCACAACTGACTCAACTACCACTACTGAGTCCACTACGGAGTCCACCACGGAGACTTCCACCTCTCAGTCAACCACTGAGACCTCTACCAGTGAGACCTCGACGACGGAGACTTCGACGTCTGAGTCGGCCACAGAGACTTCCACCACGGAGACCTCTACCACGGAGACATCAACCTCTGAGTCTACCACGGAAACTTCCACTAGCGGTACCTCAACCACCGAGTCGACCACTGAGTCAACGACTGAGACCTCAACTATTGAGACCTCAACGACGGAGACATCGACCGAGACTTCCACTAGCGAGACATCCACTACAGAGACATCTACCAGCGACACGACCACTGAGTCGACCACTGAGACCTCAACCACAGAGACCTCTACCACAGAGACCTCTACTACCGAGTCTACAACTGAGTCCACGACTGAGACGACGACTACTGGAACGACCTCTGAGTCAACTACTGAGTCAACTACCGAGACTTCTACCACGGAGACCTCGACCACTGAGACCTCAACTACCGAGTCAACAACTGAGTCCACTACTGAGACCTCAACCACTGGAACCACTACTGAGTCTACGACTGAGTCAACTACCGAGACGTCGACTGCTGAGTCAACCACTGAGACGTCGACCACTGCAACAAGCACTGAGACCTCAACGACTGAGTCAACGACTGAGTTGACGACGACCACTGAGTCTACCACCGAGTCGACGACCACCACTGAATCTACCACCGAGTCGACTACGGAGACATCCACCACTGAGTCTACAACCGGTACTTCTACTGTCGAGTCTACTACTGAGACCACCGGCACAACCACCACCTCCTCAGACGCCACAACCACCACATCAGACGCCGCCGTCACCAACGAGATCGACAATGGCGACTTCTCGGACAACATGGACGGCTACGAGTCCGAAGGCACCGTCGTCTGGGTCCCCGGCGCCGGCTACTCCGACGACGGCGAGCCCAGCAACGGAGCTATCCGTCTCGACTCGGAAGGAGACGACGAGGGCGGCGAGATCGAAGCAGGCACGAAGCACAAGCGAGCCACCACGGTCAGCAGCGTTACTACCACGGTGAAGCGCCTGGTCGTCGGATCGCCCTACACCATCTCGTTCCAGTACTTCGTCATCCTCGCCTCAAAGGCCAACACGTGCCGCATCCAGGCTTACTTTAACTCGGTCAACTTTGGCAATACGGCTGCGTTCCTTGCTGGTATGTCCACGGGCTGGACTCAGTTTGCGGGAACTATTACGCCCACGACTGAGACTGGCACGCTCAAGTTGAGCGTTGTCTGCACGTCTGGAACTGCCGCCGTGTACCTTGACAAGCTTGCTGCTTCCAAGGGCGCCGTTTCTACCACCACCACCACCACCACCACCACGGCAGCTTCCACGACGACGACGAGCTCCTCTACCACTCAGTCCAGCACAACTACCACCACCACCACCACCAGCATCCGCGGTGCCCCTACCGTCGACAGCACCATCCTCATCATTGCTGCCGACGAAGACACCGCCAGCTCCTCCAGCTCCGGTCTTCTCGGTTACGGCATCCCCTTCACGCACCTCATCGTGCCCAAGGAGGGAGCTACCCTGCCCACTCTCAACTCGTCTGACACTCAAGGCAACTTTGGTGGTATCATCGTCACTGGCTCCGTGGCCTTCGAGTACACCACCGGATGGGCCAGCGCTCTCACTTCCACTCAGTGGGAGGCTCTCTACGCCTACCAGGCCGATTTTGGCGTCCGCATGGTTCGTCTCAACGAGTATCCCGGTGCTTCTTTCGGAGCTACGCCCATTGCCGGCGGGTGCTGTGATACTGGTGTCGAGCAGAGCGTGAGCTTTACCGACGTTAGCGGTTTCCCCAGTGCCAACATCAAGGCGTAAGTCCCACAGTCCTATTTCCCCTGACGAATATCTGCTAACAAACTCAGCAATGCCGAGGTGTCTACTACCGGTCTCTACCACGTCCCTGCCTCCATCACCGACTCGACCACGACCAAGCAAGTCGCCAAGTTCGGCACCGCCACGGGCTTCAGCCCCGAGTCGGTCGCGGCCGTCATCAACAACTTCAGCGGCCGCGAGCAGTTCGTCTGGTTCCTCAGCTGGGCTCCCTCGTGGTCCATGACCTCTGCCTACCTGCAGCACGCCCACATCCACTGGATGACGCGCGGCCTGTTCCTCGGAAAGCGCAAGGTGCACCTGTCGTGCCAGATCGACGACGTCCAGATCGCCACCGAGCTCTACTGGCCCGCCGGCGGCGACGGCTTCAAGATTGCCATTGCCGACTTGGAGGCGCACATCACGTGGCAGAACTCCATCAACTCGCGCATGCCCACTGGTTCGGACTTCTGGCTCGAGCTGGGACACAATGGTAACGGTGACTTCATCGCTGCTCAGGACAAAACTGCTGCTGCCGCGGCGTGCAATCCCTCCGAGGCGGTCGACTATCCCGAGCAGATTGATACCGCTCTTGAGTTCCAAAAGGTTCGCGGAACTGGCGAGGACATCTGGCCTTCCGGGTACGAGGTCTACACCTGGAGCAAGACCTGCGCTGCTCTCGATGACTTTGCTTCTTGGTTCATGATTGCCGACAACCGCAACCAGTTTGCTCACATCTCGCACACCTTTACTCACATGGGTCTCAACAACGCCACGTACCGTGATGCTGCCCGCGAGATCAAGTTCAACCAGGAGTGGATGGCCCAAACCGGAATCGACCAGGCTACTCGCTTCTCCAAGAACAGTCTGATCCCTCCTGCCATTACTGGTCTGCACAACGGCGACGTTATCCAGGCCTGGATGGACAACGGCATCTACTACGTCGTCGGTGACAACACGCGTCCTCTCCTCCGCTACGGTGCCAACCCCTACTGGCCCCTGATCAGTAACGTCGCCGACAACGGCTACGACGGCCTGGTCATCATCCCTCGTTGGTCGACTGCCATCTACTACAACTGCAACACCATGACGTGCGACGTCAACGAGTGGATCGCCACCTCGGCCGGCAGCGGCGACTACTTCACTCTCCTCGCCAACTCCAAGGCCTCCACGATCCGCAGCCTCATGTCCCTCCAGGCCGACGGCTACATGTTCCACCAAGCCAACATGCACCAAACCACCGTCGAGACCATCACCATCGGCGACCAAACAGGCAAGATGTCCCTCGTGACCTCGTGGACCGAGACCATGGTGCAAGAGATGATCCGCCTGACCAACTGGCCCATGACGTCCCTCAAGCAGGACGACCTCGCCCAATACTTCCTGGACCGCAAGACGGTCGACCAGTGCAACCCCAAGCTGTCGTACGTCTTCTCCGACGACGGCCACTCCATCAAGGCCGTGACCGTCACCGCCGACGGGAACACGTGCGCCAAGCCCGTCCCCGTGACCATCCCGTCGGGCTCGGCCACGGCCTCGGGCGGTTCTCTGAGGTCCGACGTGGTGGGCTCGGAGCCTCCGATCCAGTGGGTGACGCTCAGCGGCTCGCCCGTCACGGTCACGCTGGCTTCTCCCATCAGCCTCATCTAAGATGGTGTTTTTTTTTTTTT
>JAMQMW010001043.1:12994-25476 GCA_024115155.1 Thelonectria blattea
CGGAGCGGGATGGAGCCGGTTGTCGGCATGTACGTATAATCTTCGTTGCAAAAATAGAATAGTTATGGGTATGTTATATGATTCTTCTTTTTTCTTTAATTTGCCCCGTTACCTAGATGTGCCCTAAACTTGCCTGTGGCAAAGATCATTTACCATGCCAAGATGAAGCCTCGTGTTGAGTTCCGAAGGTCAACTCTTGGTCATACGTTAGGTAGCCGTACGGAGCACAGTGCGGTAATCACTCAACCACCAAAGACTAACATCGTCATACTGGAGCTGCCACCCCTCGGTGAAAACGGTGAGGGCCCAAGGTGGGGAGGATTAAATCACCTCCGGATCGCTCGAGCCAAGGGGCGATCCAACAATCGAACACAGTGCGTCCCCTCCGCTCAGCTGTCTCGTCACGGCGAGTCCGTATTTCTCAAACCCTGGGGTGATTTTTTCCAAAATTCTTGGCTCAGCGGAAAAGACCTAATTACCAAGCTAAAATCAAGCGTTCCGGTGAGGAGAGTCCGATGGTATTCGGCGTGGAACCTGCGGGGTGGTGGTGGCTCGGCGAGTGAGTGGTGTGGGCTGTTCCCGCAGAGTGCGAATCGATGGGACCGTTTTCTCAGCTTCTCAAACGCGGTACGTTCCCGATTGCAAAGTTTTGCCCGGTTTTTGCGAAACACGGCGATGGCGTCATGTTCTTTGCAGTAGCACGAGTCGCTTGTTGCACGTGCGTTAGGTGAGAAGGGGGGGGAGAGTTGAAACTTGAACAAGCAAAAGCTTGCCAATAGGTAGATTATAGATAAACCGTAGGTAGGTGGACGGACTTGTGCACTCTGCTGTGAAACGAGAATCTCTCGTGTTTGTCGCATCTGTTTGTGAGCTTCATTCTCTGATTCAACGACTTGTGAACCACTCTCTCTCGCGTATGGGGTGATTTTCGGTCTGTTCTTTTGTGCACAAAACGTCTGGGTCCGACGAACGCCCTGAGCGCCTGCCAGTCATAATATGGTAATCAAGTCTCTGTATTTGTGTCCTTTAATATTTCTAAAAACGCGGTCTGCCTGAACGGCCAGTACGCGGCATAAAGCGCTCACTCTCGCTTGAAAGACGGAAAATCTACGTAAGCATCTGTGTTAAGTAGATTAGGTAGGCAGGTAGGTTCTTAGGAAAATCCAGTCGACTTGATAACATGAAGTTGATGCGAGGTCATGGTCTGTATTGAAGACTGTAGTATTTCGCATTCAACTACCCTATGTTCACATTCTCATCAATTCCAACCCCAAGAAAAGCCAACATGAGGGAACATGAAATCTCTTCACTGCAGTCTTGGTTGGTCGCGATTTGTTGGTTATTTGTCTGGTTGGTGCATTTCGTTTGATCCTGGAACCAACGAGGAGAAGGAAATTCGAAGGTAGGAAGGAATAGATGATTTGTTGGCTTGGCTGCATATGATACGTGTATTAGAGCGCGCCATCATTGATGCTGGAGTGATTTGTCTGTGTCTTATTGCATGTATTATTATTATTACTTCGGGGGTTCAAAGGGGGGAATTCTGGCGAGAAACGGCCGATATTGAGCATTATCTTCTTTAGGCAATTTTCAACTCGTCCTATTTCACTCGGTATGCATAGATAATTACTATAGAGTTCCAAGTTCACAAGATTGGATTAATAGAGTCGCTTTACCATGTTTCGTCACGGCATAGCCCGAAGAGCTCCATTCCAACTGCGACCGAAGTCGTCACTTCCCCTCATCGCCAGTTGCACGTGTATTGAGGGGGTTTGATCTTTACTGCCCTCCAGGCGTCCTCTCCAGCCACCCGGTCACAAATAGGTTGCACTCGACCGGATAGATGGCCGCATGCAAGCCAAAAGGAGGCAGTGCATAGCGTCGAACGTTGGGTCACCGCCAGATATACAGCCAACTGCATGCATGTACTCGTCAGCAAACACCCAAGGGGAGACGAAAAACAGCATCGCCTTGCTGGTCGAAACGTCGCCCATTATTGAAAGGGGATTTCGAGGCTGTGGGGTGAGACGTGCTTCCAGCGGCAGGGATTCTGCAGGGAGCTAAAGACGGGAAGTATAGTGAAGATTGCTTAGCTGCAACGGTCGTCGTTCCAGATAGACAGATAGACTCAAGCTGCTTACGTTCCTCCGCGATTCACGAGGGGTCGATGAGTACCTAGTGATTTTCCTCGGCACGACGGGTGCAATAACGGGAACATATTATATTAATCAATCAGCACAGAAATGCGACTCGCCGAGAAGTGACGAGTTCCATTTCTCCCCGCGACGCGCTGGCCTTCCATGGACCAACGTGTTCCCTCCAATGCAACCTCAGTACCCAGGTACTCACAAACCACAGTGACTTGTTCATCTCCATCAGCAAGCCCTCGAAACACGTGGCTTGCGCTGGAAAGACGGAACCTCACGTCTCAGAATTTTTCGCAATTCGAGTCTCAGTTCGACCGCATTTGCCGAGCGCAGATAAATTCGCCTCGCCTTCAGGAAGCCCCTGGGAATCTGTCGACAAGTCGTCGACTCCTCGACGTGAATGGGCACAACGTTCCATCGATCGAGCCACGGACGGAAAATGTTTCTCCGCGAGAGGTGAGATGCCAGGATCCCCGGCTGCTCGGAAGCAACGCGACTGGGCCAACCGCTGACATACCCCTGCGTCTATCGTCTCTACTTGAAATTGAAAGGGTCGCTGAAGTGTATCAGCCCTACCAAAATGGCCTCAGTGGTGCCTTGGTTTGACTTTGGGTCAACCGGTGCAGGTCCGAAATTGATCTCGGCCGGGGTCTGGTGCTGGAAGGCAACAAAAGGACTCGAGATGCCAACCCTTTCGACGCCTTTCTTTCTTCCTCACCATCAACTCCTGTGGTGTTTGTTCTATTCTCAACAGTCGCTCCTTTCAGACTTTGCAAGTCTACGAGATTCCCGGTGTTTCTCGAATCCATTCATTCACTTTGTTCGATCCTTGGTAGAACCAGGACAAAAAATCAGACCCTTACGAATTCCTCATCATCCCTTCAAACACCCTCATATTGATCCAAATCCCGAATCTATTCACTCCCGACCGCAGCCATGAAGTTCCTCCTTACCGCCCTCATCGCCGCCCCGGCCGTCATGGGCCGAGCCTGCCGTGCTCGCTCCTCCACGGCCGTCCTCGCCAGCGCCGTCACTTCAGCTGCCGCCACCAGCGCCACCATTGCTCCCATCAAGACCTCGACCGTCGTGGTCAACGACTCCGAGCAGGAGACCAGCGTTGCTACTTCTGCTCCCCAGACCACTCTCACCACCGCCGTCGTCGTGTCCACCACCAAGGCCAGCAGCACCAAGGCCACTTCCTCTGCTGCTGCCAGCTCGGCTGCCGCCGCCTCCTCGACGGTTGCTGAGCAAGAGTCCACTACTGACTCTTCCTCGTCGTCGCTCGGAACGACCTCTTACTCGGGCACCTCCACCTTTTACGGCGGAAACCTCGCGGGCGGAAACTGCATGTTCAGCACTTACACCCTGCCCTCCAACATGTACGGAACTGCCTACTCGGGCGCCGTCTGGAACGACGCTGCCAAGTGCGGTGCCTGCATCGAAGTCACCGGCCCCAGCGGCACCATCAAGGCCATGGTAAGTCCAGTCCCCCATCTGAACTCATAACTTAGTACTAACAACATAGATCGTCGACCAATGCCCCGAGTGCGAAGTCGGCCACCTCGACCTCTTCCCCGACGCCTTCACCGCGGTCGGCGGCACCGACGGCGAAGTCAGCACCTCGTACAAGTTCGTCGAGTGCGGCATCAGCTCCCCCCTGATCCTCCACAACAAGGAGGGCACCTCGCAGTACTGGTTCTCCATGCAGGTCGTCAACCACAACGAGCCCGTCAAGAGCCTCGAGGTCAGCACCGACGGCGGAAGCACCTGGACCGCCACCACCCGCCAGGACTACAACTTCTTCGAGAACTCGAGCGGCTTCGGCGTCAGCACCATGAAGATCCGCGTCACCAGCACCACGGGAAAGACCGTCACCGTCTCCAACGTCGGCGTGACGGCCAATGCCCAGTACACTGCTACTGCCAACTTTTAAAAAAAAAAGCGCGCAAAAGGTTATCCCGCGGGTTGGGGAGCTGGGCTTGTAGATTTTTTCCGGCGTGTCAGGCGCTTTTGTGCGGACTGCTAGATCCGTATGTATATTCTTCTTGTATAAACCTGAATGCCGAGATATCTGCTCGGAAGCACAAAATAATGTGTCACTTTCAACGTGAACTGTGAGGGAAGAGATTTTCGTATCATCGTATCATCGTATGCACAGAGCGACCTGTGACCTCTGAAGTTAAGAAGGCACCCATGGGCTGTCTTAAGAAGCGATATCTTTGAGACCCATGAATGAGTAGCTGCATGTAAGGTTTGCAAGGGCCCTTGTGATGTTGAATTGCCAATGGAAGTGATGCAAAGTACGTAGCGTGTAAATGTTCATGTTTATGGCAAATCGTTCGCCCTTGTGAGTCCCCCTCATAACTATAGTGTTTAAAGGAATTAAATGGTCGTTAATTGTTTAAATCTCTTGTTGTATGGATTTCTCTCTATTAACGTCGAAGAGCAACACCGTAAACCCCGTCGTATGTCGGTCCGGCACCCGGGCAGGAAGGGTCGGGTTCGAGAAACAGCAGAAGCGCCGGAACATCGTCTCAAGACGCAGATATTATTATATCTAGCTCTATGGAATTACTTCTAGGGTAATAATATCATTTTGATTATATTTCGCGACGATGTGTGACATTTATGCATCATCCTTCACCATAGAGTTTGTCGCGCAAGCGCTCCTCCAGGATATGTTTCAACGGCATTATCACGAAGACTCGTGGGACGAGTCTTGTGGAGCTTCGACGAAATTATTCAAGCTCCAGGCCATCATGACAGACCAATCTTCTGACAGACTGCCCCTGGGACGCTGTCTATTCTTGTACCTCTTTACGGCCACCAAGAGTGACACGACTTTCATCGTCAGGCTCATGGCGTGGAAAATTATGTTGGTCATCGAGGATCGATGGCCCGACGCTGCCGATTTGACGGTCTTGGAAAAATCCAATTCAGGGAATCCGAGTTCTCTTCTAGCAGGGCCCTCAGAGGATCTCCCAGAGGACTTTGGGACCTTTCGAGAATTTGGGGACACGCGCTCATTTGTCCCTGGGGTGGCGGTGGTTCGCTCGCGATCAACACGGAACAGTTCAAACTGCTATGGGCGGCTTGGAGCAACATAGAATTGGATTTCAATAGCCATATCTTAAAGCTTACTCCCCAAGATGGCTCTGGACAAGAGCTGGTTCTTCCAGTGACGGACTGGAAGTGGTGCTTTGAGAACATACCTCGGCGGCTCGGCCCTAGTCCAGCGGCTTCATGCCCATGGCTGGTTCAATCTGGCCAAGGTGTGCACCTGCCAGTCTTGACGTCGGAAACAGGTACTCACCTAGATTGAAGAACGATGGAGTCTTCGATCGGGCCCAGGCGGATCTGGGGGGAGGGTTGCGGCTTTCATTGAGGTGGCGAGGTCGGGATGGGTTCGTTGGGGGAGGTTGGAGGCAGTCACCACAACGTTTCGCGTTGGCAAACCATTGAAGGAAATCATTGTACAAGTAGTAAAACTCGTCCGCGATGACCTTTTTTAATTAACAATAATTTCTTAAGCTCTGTGCTCATTCTTTCGCTTCCATATGATTGCATCGCGCCTCAGTTCGTTCGAAAAATCACTAGTCACGGACGACAGTCACTGACACATCAAAAACCCGATGATAACGCCAGAGGGAAAAACTTGGGATCCATATCATTACTCGGTTTCATTTTAGACCTTCCCAGTGATAATCGCAGCCGCCTGCTCAGCAAGCGCATAAACAGGAGCCTGGATATGAGCGCTCAGCGACACGGGAATCACCGAAGCATCAACCACTCTCAACCCCTCAACCCCGCGAACCCGGAACTCGGTGTCCACGACCTTTCCCATGGAGCATGTCCCCGCTGCGTGCCACGTCGTCGAGCCCGTCGTCGCCAGCCTTTGGTCGAGCTTTTCGTCGCTGTCGTCGAGTGACAGCGGCTCGAGGCCCAGGCCCTCTGGTACCGATTCGCCGGCGATGAATTCGCGGAAGGAGGACCCGAGCATGAACTTTGTGAGTTGGCGGAGGCCAGCGCGGAAGACGTACTTGTCGACTTCGGTGGCGAGGTAGTTTAGATCGACTGGACGTTGTCAGTGACAGTCGCTCGTCGTGACTCGACTGATGGGTTGCTTACTCTTTGGAGGATCTTCAGGATTGGCTGACCGCAAAGACACAGTCCCTCTAGAGGTAGGCAAGAAACCAATAACGGCAGTCGTAACATGATCAGCATCTCTCGAGCTGCCCGGGAAAGCAACCTTGGCATAAAGCATCAGATTCTCGAGAAACGTGCGCGTCTTGCTAAGCAAAGGATGCGCAGACGCATCAGGCGCAACACCTTCGTCCTTCTCGATGGCCTTCGCGAGGCCGTCCTTGGGCACACTTGTAGACACGATCCAATCCATGGGAACTCCCTGGGCGTACTTGGGGTCGGCGAAGAGGGGGTTGGGCGATCCGAGAGTGTATCCCGCAGAGGGATCGCGCACTCGCCAGTGCTGGAAGAAGGACATGTGGTCCGATAGACCCTTGCCGACTTCTGGGAGGTCGAGGAGAGGCTCGATGCCCACGGCCCTCAGGTCCATTGCCGAACCAATTCCTGACAGTTGGAGTAGATGAGGGGAGCGAAAAGCTCCGGCTGCAGAAATGACGTTTTTGGATGAGATGACAGTCCCGTCGGCCAACTGCACGCCACTGGCCTTCAACCTCCCATCCACATTATCCAGCACAATCTTCGTCACAGTCGTCTGCAGGCGAACCTCGACTCCATCAAGCGGATAAGTCCTCGCCGCCTACTGCCGCTCCCCCTCCCGCCTGGCCTCGCAAATATACGCGCGACCCAGGTTATCGCCCGCATTCTGGTCATTATTCGGCAGCGCCGACACGCCCAGCTCCTCCCACGCGGCAGCATACCGGCCGCTCAGCGGGAACGTCCGCTTCGTCACCTCGGCGCACACGATGTGCATCGGGCCGTCCCGGCCGTGCTGCTCCGGGCTCGCGCCGTCGAACCAGTGCTCGGCCTTTTTGAACCACGGCACTTGCCCCTTGTAGCTGTAGCGGTCGTCGCCGACGAGGGCTGCCCACTGGTCGTATTCGATGGCCGACCCGCGAGTCCAGCCGCCTGGTTGGTGTTAGTTTTGGGGGGTGGAAGGAGTGGTCTCGGCTTACCTGAGTTAATGGCTGAGCCGCCGCCGAGACCCTTGCCGGCGTTGATGACGATGGAGCGGTTCGAGATTCCGGCCATGGGCTCTGACTGGTACATCCAGTCCAGCTCGCCGCCGAGGTTCAGCGTCTGGGGTTGACGGACATCTGGGCGAGGGCGTGTGTCCTGACCGGCTTCGATGAGGATGATCTTGGCGGCCTCGTCGTATTCTCGGAGACGGCTGGCCAGGACACAGCCCGCGAGGCCTCCGCCGACAATAACATAGTCGTAAATAGTAGAAGCCATTTTCACTAATTTTCATGCATACACGAACAAGTTACAGCAGAAAGTGCAATACAGCCTATATAGAGAAATATCTATGCCAAGCAACTGGACGAACTCCACCGAGGTTTCATCGCTTCGAGGCCGCGCAACCAACTGCAACATCTCGGCGGCATCGATAAATGGTTAGCATCTCCGTGTTTACTTCTCGGTTAGGGCTCATCTTGCGGCGCAGATCCAAGTGCGTCTAGGGATGCAGCAATTGCGTGTTTGGGGGCGAGCGTCGACAAAAGCAGACCGACGGTGTCTCGACCCTTATATCCGTACACGCGCAGGGTTGATCTCATCAGTGAAGTTGTCAACTGGAAGGCGCCGAATCGCATCACGCCATCTCGAGGCCAATCATCGCGGACAACTCTTGCCAATGGTGTTAATACTACGTCCGTCAGCTGACAGGCGCAGTCGTCTCAGCTCCCCACGTCGAAGCCCAACGTCTTTGGGCCTCATTGAGGCGCATGTTTGAGCGCCTCGATTTGTGCCCTCCCTTGCAGCCTCTGGTTGGCTCACTTCTCAAGGCAACCCATTTCCATCTCACGCGGGGAAAACGCAAATGCGATAAACGCCTTCTGCGAGTAACGGATGATTGCGGGCCGAGGAAAGGGGCATTCATCAATAAACGTTCGTGTTTCGCTCGTCGTTTTTCTCTTCTCTTCATCAACTTCTCTTGCTACTACAAACATCAGCACCCGCTGCTAGGACTCGAATTCTCGGAACCAAGCCTTGAATCTATCGTTCTTACTTCAATTCCATGCGACAAATTCCCCCTCCAAGCCAAGCTTGCACAGACTGCCTTCATAGGCGGTTGATCGCACCTTCCACATTGGATTTCCGCCCGGAAAGGAAGGAACTGGCCATCCATCTCATGTGCCGCCATTCACCACCAATCTCCCGTTTTCTTGCCTCAGGATAGGTGCCAGCCGGTAGCCTTCGACAACACATCGATATCTCGTCGTTTGTTTTGACTTTTGGAGCCTTCAAGTCTTCCTTTCTCACGACCTACTGCATCCTTCTTCCAGTACCAGGATTACATGCCCCATCGGATCCCCGTTGGATGGCCATTTGGATACTCAGCATTTGATCGCCAGACCAATTGCTTCAACCTTCCCTCACCATTGGATAACCCAGGATTTATCGTCTCCCAAGCCTGGGATTGGACCACCCCGAGAATACTGCCAAGTATTCCATGCTTCGATCCTGGACGGACATAATGTCCCAAGATTTCCTCAACGATCAGGTCTTTTGGGGTCAGCCGAATGGCGTGATCACCGAACCACCTGCTTCGGTTGACCATTCCTTTGCAACACCCGTGAGTACTCCGGTTTCAACTTTCCACTTTCATATGTTGGATGGCAATGAAGACGCTCTGTAAGATGGAAGCACGAACCATGCCGACCGCCGACGGACCTCCCACCACGGCCTTGATCCCCATGCCCATTTGCCTGGAGGACTGGATATCACCAAGCCACTGCCAAGAACCCCAGAGATCGGTCTTTACTCGGGAGCCCTAGGCGTTACCAGGCCATGCATCCAGAGACACTCCAAGGATTTGTTGGTTTCGGTTGAGGGCCCGACCCTCGACCAGCAATCCCACCCACGGGACCAGGAGCCATTTCCGGTTGCCCTCTATCAGCAACCATCCCTCCCGATCCGAAAAGAGTGGCAGAAGAGAGCGGACTGAAAAACATGCGCGTGAATGACACGTCAATTGACAGAAATCCCTCTTCGCTGTTCTATCATGCGTGATGCTAACCGGGCCTGCGGCTGCTGTGCGTCCCCTCGACCTCAATGCCTAAGACGTACACTTCAGCATGTTCCTTATATACCCTCATCGTAGCGAAGTCAACGATCAAGCTGTTGTGCGAAACGGAGCGTCAGAGGAACGGGCGAGAAACTTTGAACTGGATACAAGTTGTCAGACATTATGCTAATCGATATCCGAAGCAGCAACTGGCCACCCCAATGGATACTCCAAACGCATATTGTTCTTATTTACAAGAGGGCGATATTTTCTCCGACGGTGGTAACTTCTTCATGTCCGAGTACGTCAACGGCCCCAAATCCTCATTTGATCCTTGCTGATTATCGTAGAGCTGTAATGAATGCGGCCGATGATCATGTTCGCGAACCCTCAAGCGCCGCGAGTTGCGATGATGCAGACGAGACAGGAAAAAGGTTTGCATGTCCATTCTATAAAAACGATGCGAGACAGTTCAAAGATTGGAGGCCCTGCGTTGGACCAGGATTCCAGACCATTCACAGGCTCAAGTCAGTCTTATTGCAGCCAAATTTGCTCCTCCAGTTGTTAATATCGTCTTAGAGAGCACCTGAAGCGCAAGCATGCCCCGGCGCCACATTGTTGCAGACGCTGCGCCGAGTCCTTCAAGACGGAATCTGCGCTCGAAACTCACCTGCGATCTCCCAATGCCTGCCAACTGAGATCCGAGGCGCATGTTACCGGCAAGATGACCACGTGGCAGTGGAATCAATTGCGCAGGAGGAAAAGAGACATGGTCAACTTGACAGAGGAGGATAAATGGGTGGCAATGTATCGAGTGCTTTTCCCAGCGAGCCAGTCCGTTGATGTCCCTTCCCCCTGTAGGTTGCTGCGCTTCTCATCCGCCCAAGATGAAGACTTGAGCTGATTGAACATTAGACTATCCAAGCGACGATGATGTTGTTACAGGCCCAGGATTATCCGAGCCCTCGGGCAATCTATTCTCCTCCCGGGATTATGAAAGGTTTCTCAGCAACAGCCTTCCTGAAAACTTGCGCGCCCGATACACGGCAGCGATTGGACACATGTTGACGACGGTGGGATATGGGCTTGCTCCAGTAGAGCAAATTACTGAAATTGCTTGGAGGCTGCAACTGATGACTTTCCAAGTATACATTCAAGCTTCTGCCTAAAGAGGCTTTTTGGGGCGGTGCCAGGACGATGCAACGATGGACGAATGAATGGAAGCGGGCGCTTTTGGTTACCTATTGTTTTGGCGACGTTGATATTTTGGGAGATGGAACAGGCATCTCGGGTTCTTATAGTTGGTAGTAGGCAATAAAAATACACGGTTACAATGACGACGCGAGTAGACAAGATAATCTGCCTTGCTCAGAGAGCCTCGGGCTGCGGTGCTGTCGGTTGCGAGAACAATAGGCCTGCCTGGTGCCGAAATGCGACACTGGCCGATGCAGCAACCCGAGAAGTGCATGATGAGTTGTCGGCCCGTGGCTCTGTTGCGCCCGGTTTGTTTGGGTTGGGTTGCAGCCCTCCGGCACTGGACGGAGTGAGGCTTGAACTAACAAAGCGAAGATGCACCTCTTGGGCAGATTTTATGCTGTTTCCCGTCTGCCTGTACAGCCGCTGGGCTATTCAGCAAAAAAGGGCAGACTGGTCGTCGGGCAACCCGGGCAAGGGGATGGAAAAAAAGGTCTCGTAGGCAGCCAGCTGTTGGAGGGAGACGCGTCAAGCTAGCACTGTTAGCCCCTGATGAAGGCATCATCAACTGCCGTTTGATTCCAAACTAATAAGGGGCCCAGGAGCGAAAGAGAGCGAAGGCTCCGGAGATAACTTGATAAGTGTCACGTCTCGGACGAATTCGAGACCGATCTGGGATGGAGGTTAATTAAAAACGGGCGTCAACCCGATGACGACCAAGTGCAACCATCGAGGGACAAATGAAACGAGTCGGAAACATCGATACAGTCAGCAGCTAAATGTATGGGCTGCAATGGCCCGAGTTTTCGCAAAAAGGGAGGCTTGCGATGGGTGAGAATGGAGGCGGTGCTTCCAGCCCTGTAGATCTTCTTCGGGAGGAACGTGGGCTCGCACTCGCACTCGTCACCCCGCTTTTCACGAGGTGTACAGTAGACGTCGAGGAAGGATATTCGTCGATGGGTATCTCGTTCAAGGCAGAAATTTATGGCTTGATGGGGGTTTCTATTTGTAGGTCCTTTATGTTTCTGCCTGACGTTGTCTCAGCTTCTTCGCCATTGCGCCTCGGGCGAAGTGCCACGACAAAGAAGAATCTGCCGGTTATACGAATACTCACGAAGAGCACCCGTTGGGCTTTCTGTCGCCGATGTCCAGGACATTCACACCATCTTGTCCCGTTTAGGAAACACAGGCGAGTGCGATGGCGTCGATGCGAAGACCCGCCAGTCTGGTCACCAACGTTGAAGACTGGCAGAGTATTGGTTCGACGCCAAGGCATCTCAATTCCTTGCCGGAAGAGAATGCGAGTGAGACGTCATGGTCTTTCCCTGTGCGGATTTGATGGTGTCTGGGGTCGGTCTGCCCTGTACGAGATACGAGGGGTTCGTGTCGGGATGGAAGGTGCTTATATATATATCTCCAGAGGATGCCCGCTTCGACAACCTTATTGAGACGGCACATCAAGACATATACAATTCTTTCTTTCTCTTCTAATTACTACTCCTTCTTCTATTCCTTCTAACCCCCCATCATGGCCGACAGCAACCTAGGCCCAGGCAGCTTCGTCACCTTCGGCCCCGACGCCAACTGCACGCTCGAGCTGTGCCCGATCCAATGGAGCGTCTACCAGTACCGCCCGAGCCTCGTCGCCAACGGCATCTTCATCGGCCTGTACGCCACGGCCATTTTGGTGCACATCTTCCTCGGCGTGCGCTGGCGGAGCTGGTTCTACATGAGCATGATGATCTGCGGGTGTCTGGCCGAGATTGTCGGGTACATTGGGCGCATCGTCCTGCACGGGAATCCGTGGTCGTTTTTGGGCTTTATGATTCAGATTGTGTTTATTACTAGCGGGCCGGTGTTTTATACGGCTGCTATTTACGTGACGCTTTCCAAGATGTGAGTTGGTCGTCGTTGTCAGTTTGCCCCCCCCC
>JAMQMW010001044.1:0-12872 GCA_024115155.1 Thelonectria blattea
TATACCCAGGGTGTCATGTGCCCCGGAATGTGAATGACCCTACTGCCAACCCGCAAAAAAAGCGAGCGCGGGTGGCCAAGAGAAGAAGTAATGAAGGTCGTCAGCGTCGTATCGGCATGTGTTAAGACAGTCTGCTGACTCTCTCAACCGTGATTGTCATGGTGTGGCCGTGAGGGCATCGTTTAGTCGGAGCGCTTGCGCTTCTTCTTGCCCATGTCGCTGGCCTCGTCCGAGGAGAGCTCGCTCGCGCTGCCGGGAACCTCGGCGGCCAACTGGAAGAGGACCTTGCCGTAGGCGCTGTAGTCGTCGGCGGCAGGCTGGGGCATCATGGAGGGGTCATAGACGTGAGCCTCGGGGTCGTCGATGAGGTTCATGACGATGGCGCCGCTGCCGTGGGTGCGGGCGTGCTGGGCGAGGTTGTCGCTGCGGGAGAACTTCTTGCCACACTCGTTGCACTCAAAGGGCTTCTCCTGGGTGTGGAGAGAGCGGTAGTGACGCTTGAGGTGCTCCTGGCGGCGGAAGCGGCGGTTGCAGAGATCGCAGACGAACGTCTTGGAAGGATCCTCGGTGAGGGACTGCTTGCGGCCGCGGCGGTTGGTGGGAGCGGGCAGAGCGGGAGCACCCTCAGAGCCAGAAGAGGCGTTTGAGTCGGAGTGATCGTCAGCGCCACAGTGCGAGGTCTCGACCTCGGCGGACTGGTTGGCGGAAGCAGCGACGTTCATGATGGGAGCGACACAGCAGGCGTCGTTCGGGGCGGCGGCAGCGGCGATGTTGTTATTCTTCTTGACACGCTTGTCCAGGTGGGCGTCCTCGCAAGAGGTGGCAGGGCTGGGAAGAGTGGGGAAGTTGAAGCTGTCGTTCTCTTCAAAGGAGAGCTCCTCGTCACCGCCAATGAAGCTGCCGTGGCCGAGCGAAACAACCGAAGAGCCGGTGCAAGCGCGGGGTCGGCCAGCGTCGACAGCGTGGTCGCCAGTGAGGTGGAAGAGGGTGTTGACAAAGTCGTCCTCAGACTCGAGGTCAGAAAAGTCAAGGCCGCTAGGCAGAGCTGGGTTGAAGTCGAAGCTGGTCTGGACGTTGGCGGTGGCGGTAGCGGCAGCCTTGATCTGCTCAGCTTTGACCTCTCCCTCTAGAGCGGCCAGAGAAAACTCGGGAGCGAGAGTGGCCGCAGCGCCGGCGGAGACGGTCAGATTCCGGGGATCACAGAAGTCCACGTCCTGGTCCGGGGAGCTGACAGATCGCGCGTAGGGAGCAGGTGAAGGAGAGAGAGAGGGTGTGTTGCTTAGCGAGGGAACCTTGCCGAGTTGAGATTGGAGGTACACTGCCAATCGCGGTTAGCGCCGGTGCTCCACTTAAATGACAGCGCACGCACTCGCACTGACACTGACACAGCCAGAACGACAGGACGGTGAGAGATGCGATGCGGCGATTCACACACACTTACCAGGCGTCATTGGGGGAGAGCCGCAGCTGGACCAGTCCAGTACGGAAGTCTCTGCAGATTCGAGGCCGTCCTTGAGGCCATCCACGCCGTCGAGACCCGAGAACATGGGGTTCATGGGAGTCTGGAGCATATCGCAGTTGTTTGGGCTGCCGATGCTGCTGCCCGAAGTCGACAGAGGAGGCGTCGAAGGGAAGTACGAGTTGTCGTAGAACTCCGTCTCGAGCATCATGGTGGGCTTGACAGGCTGAGGCGAGGCAGTGGGCGTCATGACGGCAGGGCCATTGCTGTACAGCGTAGGCAGCTGGGAGTTGGCAGAGTTGGCAGAGTTGGGTCGCGAGTAGACGGGCGTCGAGGGCAATGTAGGAACCATGGGGAACATGATCTGCTGTTGCTGCTGCATGGGCTGCTGCTGCTGAGGAGCAAAGTGTTGTCGAACCTCGTTCTTGGACTCGGGGCTGTAGTAGTAGAAAGGAGGCTGGCTCATGGCCGCAGGCATCATGGTGGCTTCCATTTCTGCTGGCGGGTTCACTCATGTTAGTCATTCCAGTCATAATGCCGTCTGCCACTTGCTAAGGCGCCACAAACCTTGGGTATTCAGATAAACTCGCGTTAGATCGATTTTAGGTGAATGCGTGATGGTGGTTGGGGGTTGGTGGGATTTAAATATTAGGTATTGATATTGGTTGGTTGTTGGAAATTGTACAGTTGCTTCGTGGTGGTGATGATGTGTGGTGGTGGCAGTCGGCCAAACGATGGTGTTGGTGGTTCGGTTCCGGGAGGGAATAGAGAGAGTGGACGACAGTTGTTGACCGTCTATTGAGTGACTTGGGGGTTGTCGAGGGTGTTGTTGGTGTTGTTGTACATGGGACTCTTTCGAAAGATTCCGGTCTGGCTTGTTGGTGGTCAAGGAAGACGTGGGAGGTGAGCGCAATGTATAGTAAAGAGAGTGGGTGAGGAATCTCGAAGACGAGGATATCCAAGCAAATAAACCAAGTCACAAAAGAAGGAAGAACCGAGCGGTCAAAAAGAGAAGAAGGATTCAAACAGCGCCAGATCCGACGCGGTTGTCGATCATGCCAAGGGTGAAGAAGAAAGCGAACGGCTGGAAGGGCACGGGGACCATGGAGTGATAAGTACGAAGTCGAGAGGCTCGTCGACAGAAAGCTGTCTCACAGTCTCTCTCGCTCTCGAGAGAGAACCCACCGGCCCAACCTGGAAGGGGAGCCAGGGTTAGAGAGGTGGTGGTGGTGGACCATGATCCATCCACCCTCCTCACCCTCCTCCTCCACCAGTCCACAGTCCACAGTCCCAAGTCCACATCCACGTCCACCAGAAAGACGAGGATATCCACAACTGCATCCCACCCACTCGGCGGGCCTGACGGCAGACGGGCAGCGTCTCCCCAGACCCCTGTCCGACCCGTGTCTGGGGCAAGGGAAACATCAGATGCGGCCTGAGCTGGGTTGGTCCTGGAGTGGAGGTCCGGTCGGTCCCAGTGGTGTCGTTCCATCAAGGCGCAGCCACTAGCCCTTTCTAATTCTGGACCGTCCTCGCGCCCGGATGTGCCGCGATATGAAGAGACGTGCCTGACCCATGTCAGGACTGAATATCGAGCTGGGCAAATTAGTGTACGGTAGTGCAGGTAGTGCAGGTAGTGCACCTCAGTAGTGCACACGCTCGTCTTGTGTTGGGTTCCCTCCGGTCGCTTGCTGTGTTCTGTTCTGTCCTTCTCTTGTCTTGGCCTTGTGCACGACCGAGTGCTGATCTGTCTGTCTCATCCTTGTGCACGCATACCTTGCATACGTGTGGTGAGGTGAGGCCACAATCCAGCACCACCCCGACGCAATCCAACACGAAGTCCGCTCGCGTCCGTCGGCACAACCTATCCTCTCTCTCGTTAGCCTCCTCGCGAATGAATGAATGCCAGACGCGCCCTCCAAGTTATGTCGACTCGACGCGCCCGTCCCACTCACCACCGTCTCCCTCTCGGTGCCATGGCACGCAAACCGCGTCACAAGGGCTGCATAATCCCGCTCACTGATAGGGTCGCTCCCTCGTCCGAGGCACGGCGAATCACCGCCCGTGGCCGCACATCGCCGCCAGAGTCGCCCACACTCGGACGTGCACAAAATGAAGGCCCTGTCCACTCCGACAGTGACTGTGTGCGTGTGCCGTGTGTGCACCGCGACGCCGGGCGCGACGTGTGCACAGCCATTCGCTGGGCTGCTGCCGTGTCACATCCGCCGGTCCTCGAGCGCCGTGTGATGCATCTCCCAAGTCGACCAATGCAAGGTACAGAGGAGGCGTCACGCTTCTCTCCGTCGCCCATCACACAAACACTGGACGCTGCTTGGGCGGTGCAAAGCGCCGTGGAGAGCCCGACGTCACCGGCTTCGCGGCTGGTGCCTTTTTGGTGAGAGGGAACCTGCGACGGCCCTGCTGCATCTCTGGTTGGGTGACGCTGGTGAAGGGCTTGGTGATCTGCTGTGGGCGAAACAGGTGGAAACCACGCCGGCAGTTGGTGATCTGGCCGCTGTTTGGCTGCCCTCGCCCTCGCATGTGCTGAGCCTGCTGCGCCCGCCTGCTGGTATGTACCGGTCTTGCAGTTCCAGCTGAGAGCGAGCGAGCATGCCTGCCAGGGCCATTTCTGACCGATGGGATTCGACTCATCGAATTCTTTCGACGGATTGCTGACTGCTTGGCCCTTTCTTGTGCGCCATTCGCCGACCGTGTCGCCCACGACCAGCATGGACGATCCAATCCGGGAATGGAATCCGTCAATGCCATCTCTGACGCCTGCGAGACGGCGCACACGCTGCGATTCCGTTGGCTATTCGTATGTGCCAGACGCGGACGTATGTCTATACGCGCTCCACCCACCAAGAAGTCGTCGTCACGGAGGGTGACACTGGAAATACGAGCAATCATGCCACTCCATGCTCGGTGCCAGATACATGACCGATGGAGTTGGAACAAAAACCGACGTCCCCCCACCAGGGATAATAATATTATGCGGCAAGCCCGGGGAAAAAAGAGATGGGCAAAAAGCTCTGACGTCGGTTTCGCACAACGGCTGGTGCATTATTATTTTCGGCGTGGTAGGCGGGTGGGAGGCCTTAGGCACCTACCTAACTGGGCAGCTGCTTGGCCCGGTCGGTGTCAAGCTGGCATTTAGCACAGCGAAAGAATGGCACTATGCCCTGGGTACCTCTTCCTAGAGGATGTTGTATGGGCGGACCAGTGTCGTGCCAGTGCAGCACAGGTACCGGTGGATATTGGATTGTGGAATTTTGTGGATTTTGTGGAAAGTGGTTGTGGATTGTGGATGATGATGACAATGAAAAAAAAGCCAGAACACGGCGAGAAGTGGTAAAAAAGAGGCGTGGATGAGGTGAGCCGCCATCATTGCGCGGGCACGTGTGCCATGGTCTCATCCCGCCAACGAATAAGCCGTTGAAGCCTCGCAACGAGTCGAGCAGCTTGAGGCTTGAGAGGCGTGAGGCTTGGAGGCTTGAAGGCTTACGGCTGGTGTTTTGGTTTTTGTCCCTAGGTCCTTCTTTTTTTGTTTGGTGCGTGACAAGCCCCAGCTGAGAAGGCAGGAGCGACTTCGACTTGAAGCTTGGACAGACAAGAGGCAAGAGGCATCCGTTAGGGCTCGTCTTGCTGCGTGTTTGTTCGGGCTTCTTCTGCGAATTATCGCCCTCGGACCAAGATTGTGCCATTGAACACGAAACACACAAAACAATGGCACAGCAGTTCAGCCACTCACAACGACAAGCAGCCCTCCCAAAGACATGGCACAACCCAAAAGCGACCAGGTCCTCATGCAGCCAGGTCTTCCCCGGCCCCGATTCCGGCCAATTGCAGCCCCCAACGGCCCTCTGGGAATGCCTCTTTGGTCCTTTCGGGGGTGCCTGGTCCGGCCGGTCGCCTTGGCTCTTTGCTTTTTCCCGCCTGGTCTGGGCTTTCGGGTGAGTTTATCGTCTGCTCCAGTGCCTCTTCGGGCACGTTCCCAAGGGCCTAGCAGCAACCAGCGCCGCCGTTCGCTGTCTAGGGCTGCATTTCTCTGGGAATCCTCCAAGGCTCAGCTGTTGACGAAGCTGCAGGTCCTAGTTTGAGTCCCCCCGCCGCCGCCGGCCCAGGGGACTTCGTACAAAGCGAGCGAGCAAATGTTGCGCTGCGGCGTCGATTCGGCGGCGACTACGGCGGCGGCGGCGACTTCGTTCAACGGAGAATGGCGACTGGCCCCAGTCCTCCGGCTTCCTCTGACGATTCCCCGAGCCTACCTGACTATTGACGACGGCCTCCTCCAGCCTCACCCCAGCGCGCTCGGCATCGTTCTCAATCTTCCAAGCGCGGTGACCGAGTCAGATCAAGCAGGCCGCTGTAAGAAGGCTACGGAGATCGAGATCTGCACTAAAAGGTCCCACGACCTGGCTCGCTGCTTCAGTGCGGACAGTGCTGCCTTCCCAATCCCGCTATCGCTCTCGCCCATGTGTCACCCAGATTCTCCTTGGGTGCCCCCTGGATGGACGCTACTGACACAAAACTTTATCAAGCAATTACGTGCCTGGTTATCTGGCCGTTGTGGCTTCGCCTGCTCCCGCTCCCCGTCTGTCGATGGTGGTGTCATGTCGTAAGAGAGTTTGAGGCGACAAGTTGAACTCGGACAGACGGGCAAGGGTTACGGGATGCGAGGTTGCGAAAACAAGCAACACATCTAGGATTCCAGGACCCCGTGAAAAGGACCCCCGTTCCCAAGCGACTGGGTGGCAGACGGCAGAGCAGATATTTGAGCCCGACCCCGCCCACGTTTAACGACATGTCAACCTCTGAAGCAAGCCGGTGTTCAGGAAGGGTATCGAAGACCGGATGATAATTACCAAGAGTCTGGGTCGGCTCGCTCAGCATGGAAACAGCACCGAGCGGCCAACCTCCCCATTGCGGCAGCTTCTATTCCTTCCAGAGGGCTCCCAAATGTAACCGTTCGCCCCAGAAAAAAACCGGCCGCGTCGTCGGCCTCGGAAGGTTGACGTTCCAGAAGCTGTCCCCAAGAGACTGTGGCGGGGGGGCAAACGGCTCCGGTTTGGCAGGTGAAACAAATCTTCAACAACTCGTGGCATCAAGCATTTGGAGCTGGGCCTAGCGTCGGTCTCTGAGCGGCCTCGATGACATGATGATGCGTCCGTGTGGCTTATCGAGGAGCCGTCTGTCTCGTTGATTGTCTCTGACTCTCTCCGCTTCTTCGGATCGTCTGAACTCAACCTCTGTCGCCCCCATCTTCCCACCTTCCCTTCTGGTGGGGGGTCGGACGAAGGAGATAATCTCAGGATGCAAAACCAGACCCGACCCGATTGTGAGCGACTGGACCGAGTTGTGGCCGGCTGGAACAGTCAAGCTAAGGGTGCCGGATCGCGTCCTATTGGCCGGCGCAGGGAGTTGAGGGCGTCTCCCCTCCGAACATGAAACTTAGCTCTGCATAAAACCTCGGCCTGGCGCTGTGCTCGACGTTGCATTAGCCAGGAACAAGTGCATTGCTTTCGGTTCATGGCGCACGGAGCAAAAGCCGCTGATGGCAGAGATGGGCATTCGCCAGGCACAAGTACGGATAAGGGCACAAAACGACGACATGCTCATTTCGGCATGCAGCCACGGACCCATCGCAGCACCACCTCGTGTGCGCCCGAGAGGTCCATCCCCATGCCTGCATAATGGCGGTGATGCTGACGGGACCGTCGGTACAATACGAAGTACCTGCCCTTCGTACAGGGGGACTCGACTCAGGAACCTGCATAACGGCCCCCAGCTCTGCCTGAGTTCTCAGGGCATCACACCTCGAGGGCCTCAAGGCCTCTGTGATGGCCGCCTGAGGGGCCTCTCTCTCTCTTGGGGCTTCTTCGGGGGCCTCTTCGGGGGCCTCTGGGGAGGGGCATCTGGAGACCTCTGGGGACCTTGCGAGACGGACGGAGACGGACCCAAGTGCTGCCCGCCAAGCAAGCAGGCACCTTTCTGGCTTTTCCAGGGCCCTCCTCCCCCAAGGTCCCAAGGCGCTGAGAGGACCCTTCCTTCGTCTGCGCTGCACTTCTCTTCCCAGGACCAGGGGCTCTTCAGCCATCTGCCGGCTGTCGATCGTCGCCGCTAGAGGCAGCCATCGCCAACGACCCGAACCATTTTGACAGCCATGAGAGTTGATGCCGCAGGGTCTTCCTCCCCAGGTCATGGGTCTTTCGTCGACGCCGAAGAAGTGGTCCTCGCAATCATGCGTTTCTTTTCTTAACTCGCCGCCTTGTCGTCGTCGATATTGCCATGCTCGTCCTGCTGTATCGGGAAAGTGTTCCTCATCAATGCTGCCATGGACGAAATCAACCTTTTTATTCCTGACCTAACAATAGGTTATGGGGATATGTGCGAATACACAGAAGACGTGCGAAGGAGTGCTCAACCCGAGATGCGGGTACCGAGCGTCCGAGTCTTTGAGTCTGAGCGGACCTTGCTTGGCTTGAGGGTTGACCAGTGAGGTGGCCGCCGTAGCAGAGATTGGTGGTGTCGGTGTCGGTGTCGTATCTGGGACCGTCCACTCACGGCCTCCGTCTGGTCCGTTGTGGCTCCCCCGGTGGCACGTCTCGTGTGTGTGTGCCTCTGGGCGTGTCGGGTTGGTCTGCTCGCCTGCTCTCGCCTGCTTCGTACCTTGCATACGGTACCTAGCGGCCCTCCCTCTGGCCGCTGCTGTGCAGGCGCAGGCGGGCATCCCAGCTTGCCATTGTCTTAGGTGCAGGCTCTGACGCCTCCATTATGCAGGAACAGGAACGGCGGCCATTTGTGGCCACGGCCCTCACGCCCACCGGGCTGTGACACCGGTGGTCCTCTGCAGAAAAGCAACCATGAAGAGGCATATTATCACACTCGTCACATTCGCCCTGGACGTTGACTGGTTGCGAGCCAAGGGCCACCAAAAGTTGCAAAAATCAACTGCGCTGCAGGAAGCAGTCTCTTTGCGAGGAAGCAAGCAGTCTTTCCTTTCCTCCCGTCCATGCCACCGGCTTCAGGCTTGCTTCAGGTTGGAAGCAAGGAAACCCACTCACACACCATGCATCTCCATATCCATTGGGACGTATCTTGACACAAGCAGAACACACCATACGTCTCCTCCCACGCAATGAACGCGCACACATACTTTCGTACCGAGCATGTAGCATGCTTCTTCAGACTCGTTACAATGCCGGTCTGGTCCGTCCTTCGGCGGGCAACTCCATTGTGGCCACTGGACTCTTTGCCTCCGCATCCCGATTCATGCTTTCATTACCTAAAGACACTCACGGCTCGCGTTCACAGTGCAGTCTTTGGCCCAGGCTCTCTCGTGGCGCGGCGGCGACTCGCACCAGATTGCCCCAGAATCGTCAGCTCCTGCAATCGCTCGCCATCAATCGCCATCGAGCATCACATCACCGGCCACTTAAACCTTGAGACCAAGGTCCCAGGCGAGCATATCTGCTCCACTGATCCTCCTCCGCGGGGCCCTCGGCCTTCCCTGGAGAGCATAGCTGCAGAGGCTTCCAGGGAAGGTGCCCTGAAGCTATCGACACCACCGTCGTGCTGAGGCCAGAGGACGGCACAGACTCCTGCAACCAGGGATGTCGTCAGCTCCGTGGTTGGCTCGTTTGGGCTCGCTCGCGGAACCGGCTGGGCACAGCACCCCGGCGCGAGATACCACGGTCCGCCGTGGCGGGCACTTACCTAACAATCAGCAACGAGTCATCACCCGGACCCCAAAGAGCTGCAGAGAGACTCAGAGAGAGAGAGGGCAGCTCGGACGTGGGATGGGCAGTCGGTCGTCCGCCTAAGCCGGTTACGGGCAGGCCATGGTCACCGCTGCAGTGGTTGGGCCGTCCCCGATCAGACCAGGCCGTCTCTCTCTCTTTCTCTTCAACCGTCCTGGAGGAGTGGCCTGTCACGAACTGCACCACCCCCAGACTATAGGGTCCCAAGGATCTCGTCGGCCCACGCAAGCATGTGTATGTATGTAACAGATCGAAGAAGAGCAGGAAAAATTTTCCCTGGACGGCATACGGCATACGGGATGCAGCAGGTGTCGTGCAGTTTCACCGACTCAGGTGTCAGTGATGGTCGAGATGGCGCGGCTCCCAGACCACTCCCAATCAACCTGGGGCCGCTTCACCTCCAAAATAGTGCATTCGACCCGGCTGTACAAACCATCATGAGGTCCCAGCACGGCGCGCTGGAAGCGAGCATGCTTGGCTCGGCCGGGGGAAGGCAAATGGCATGGCCCAGGGACAGGATGGGAACGAGACCCCTGAAAGACGGCTTGACAGGGGGTTCTTCCAGGCACCAGACTTGCTGGGAATTGGGTAACGGCCCGGATACGTAGCCGTGTGGCCAGCCAATCTCGTTGATAAGGGCCACGGCGACAAGGACTGCATGCATCCCTGTCCTCCGGCCATGGGGATGCTCCCCGGATTTCAGCCCGTCGGCGGCCAAGGGCAGTTGGAATTTGCTTCACTTTTTGGGTCGACCGTGGGGCTGCACGTCTTTTGGCATGATTCTGGAAGATCCCCTCTGAGATGCATTGTTCAGAGAGAGAGAGAGTCAGTCAGTCGAACCGAATCTGGCGCGGAGAAAGAGAGATATGCCGCGCGTTGGTCGGCAAATGCAACAATTACGAAGTTTTGGTGGCAAAAGAAACGGCGGACCCCATTTTCCCTCACGACGAGTGAGTGGCGGAAAAGCACCATGTTCGTCTCGTCTCGTCTCGTCTGTTAGTCAAGACGTACGAAGTAACCTCGTTGACGTCGCCTCGTCCCCGGACGAAGAGGAAGCGATGGATGGGACTCGTTCATGCAATTCTCCACCAGATCAAAACCCCAGACAGAGAGAGAGAGAGAGACTCTACGGATACTCTACGGCTACTCTACGGCTACTCTACGACGTACTCTGCGTGGTGCGTATGGGTGCCATGAATGGATGGTCCGCCCTCCTCACACCGCGAGTCAATACCTGCCATGCTCCGACATAACGACCGACGACGAGTGGAGAGAGAGGACGAAATCAGCCCGCCCATCCAGGTCTTCCTCCCATGTCTTCCCAGGGCTCCCAGTCTTCTTCCCAGGCTTGTTCTCCCCCCACCAACCGACCAACCAACCCCAGCTAGCGTAGGCCTTCTCACCCTGCCAGGCCTGGCTCTCCGAGAGGGCCAATTCTGCCGACCATGTCCTTGGGTCTTCGAGAAGGTTTCAGACCCCACCAGCTCAATCTCAAGGGCATGACGCGAGATCACCATTCAATGATATGAACGGGTGGCCGGTTCGGTGTACGGTGTTCGCCTTTTTTTCGAAATCCACGTTGACGATCTGGCAAAGGGTGGAATCGGTTACAAAGCCTCGTTACATGCCTCGGCCAGATACAGCAGACCGAGAACAACGGGTTGAAGGCGAGGCCAAGAGCTGAGGCGGGAGCTGTCCTATCTGACCCCGGAGAACAGGTGGTCTCTCCGCTTCCCCGGGCCTGCTAATGCAGAGCCTGCCTACCTAGAGTCGGCGAACAATCAGCCATGCTGACACGGGAAGGACATGGCGCCGCTATCTTCATAATCTCATCAGAGACTTTATCCAGCTTATCGTCTCGAGAGGACTGAGGGTTGCGAGGGTTGATACACGGGCCATGCCTCTAATCATCCGTGATCAAGCCAAAACCGCGACAGGTGTGCACTACGAAGCACACTATCTCCACGACTATCTATCCCAAAGGCACGGGCTCCTCGGACTTATCACAGCTTTTGGGAGCATCTGTCATTGGGTGGGGTCACACAGGGAAATAAGCTGAAGTGCAGAAAAAAAGATATCATATCATGCTTGTAGTCCGTATTCGACGGATGGATATCAGCGTACTCCGTATAGCGAGCGATGTCTCAAAACAACACTCCCACCCTCGCCCTCAACCCTCGTCGGACCCGGAAGGATGGGTAGCGGCGGGTGGGTAGAGGCGATGAGAGAAGAGGAAACTGTTGGCCAACTTGGGCATACGATTCCTCTCACGTGATGGAGGCGCCAGTGACCAGCTAAAGACTCGGGCGCGTGGGATATGCATCGAGAGGGTGATTGCTTTGAGCAAACAAAAGTCTCTTTTCAGAAGCGACGACATGTGCTTCCCGGGTTGATGCTGGTCGTTCTCCATTGCCATTGTGGAAAAGCTTTGCAAGCCACGTCTCCGGAGACGAGATGGTGAAGATGTTTGCAACACGCCCGGGTTGTTGGTTACGTCTCACGTCCCGCGTCCCCCATCTTCAATCTCCATCTCCATCCCATGCTGGCCCCCATGGACCATGGACCATGGTATATTTCTGGAGGTTGGTCCTCTCAGAGAGCGAGAACGGCAGCGTCCTGATACATTGGCTCCGACGCCACTCAGAAACGAGAAACTCCGAGCCCGGCAGGCGAGATTTGGCTATGTACGGAGTACGGATACCCCCCCCAGGAGGAACCTTGACGGTCCAGGAACGTGATGTGATTGTCCTTTTTACCCAGGGTGCTCAAGCCAAGTGGCTCGCTCACCTCCAACTACCGAAACTGGGAAGAGAAAAGACAGAGGAAAAAGCAAAAACACACTCCGCGGATGGTCCCACGCCCTGCCGCCTTGGAAAAAGTGAGGCTTTTCCCAGTGCGGTCTCCGGTGCTTTTGGCCCCCCATGTCCTCTAGGATGGGAGAGGGAAGAGAAAAAGAAAAAGCAAAGAAAAAGGGTACATTGTATCCGTGCTAGGATTTTTTTTCTTTACCGAGGAGAAGAAGAAAAAAATCTCTTTCGGCTGGCGTCCCAACGAGGAGGGACGCGGAGTGGGATGGTGGATAGGAGACTTTCTCCGAGCCGTTCGTTCAAGGGGACCAAAACGGGACAGCGTCAGGGCGGGAAGAGAAGAGGACGGATGGAGGTGGAGAGAGACGGGAGAAGACTCCTCGGAGACTTGTTTCGTATCTCCAAGTCGAAGTGGCCTGGAGAGACATGGAGAGAAGGACGATATGGAGGAGGAGGAGGCATATCAGGAACCATCTCAGGAGTCATCTCGATGACTGGCAAACATGGACAGTGCATGAGATTGTGTGGCAACTCGATCTGACACGGCCAATGTCTGATTGCTCGACACGACAATCTCCTCGAAGCAAGCAAGCAAGTTTGTCTTTGGTTTGTTCGTTCCCCCACACAGACACGGCAGCTTCGGACCCAATCGATGCCGGGCGGGATCGGCGGAAATGGCGACAACTTCAACTCTTGACGAGCAAACAAGAGAAGGTTCAATATGCCTGTTGTTCGAGTATTCACCGCCAGTTGAGAGAATCCACCAGTTGGCTCACTAGCAGTGAGTGTGTGTGTGTTTGTCTTCGTGGTGAGACGTACCACATTCGGCCTTGCTTTTTTTTTTTT
>JAMQMW010001045.1:0-15923 GCA_024115155.1 Thelonectria blattea
CCCCCCCGTTCAGCTCACCTTCCGGTCGATCTGAACCTCAGCCCTGCTTTGAATAGCATCAGCTCAAGTTCCCTCCAAACCGCCAACATTTCAGGCCTAGACTTCCCAGTCTTCACCACGGATCCCCAGTCACCATGGCTTCCCTCCACGAAACCCAGCCTGCCGGCACCTACCGAGCATCTTCCGCCTCTCGAAGCCCCTCAGCAGCAGGACTTTGTCTTGTTCGATTCCGATCAACAGCTCCCTAATCGGTCTACTACCTCGTTGCCATCGCAGCGTCGTCACTCGTCCCATCAGCCCCATCAACGTCAAACAGCTGTCCAGAATCAAAGAGTAGCCCAGATACTCCAGGCTATCGGTCAACAATCAACAACTGCAAACAATTGTCACTCGAACCAGTTCTACGCCTCGTCGGCTCCTTCTTCGTCCATCACCTTGAACCAGCAGAACCGTACTGCTCTCCCGCCCGTTCCTCTCTTTTCCCAGAGTACCGGTAGCGTCCAACAAACCGCCAAGATGATGAACGCCGCAGGTTTGTCTCCCGTGCTCTCGTCTCCTGAATCCAATCCTGACTTTACACCAGACGTCGAACTCGAAGAGTTCACCGCCTTCGAGGGCGGGGCCAACACGGCCTTCTCCTCTCCCGCTGTTCCCACTGGATTTGATTTCAGTGGCAGCGCTTCCAGCTCTTCTTCCAACTTGGGTGGAACCATTTCTCCCCAAGACCTTCTCATGAACGAGCCTTTCATGTCTGCCCCCAACTCATCGGCTCTCACGGCCTTGACTTCACCATCCATCTACCACGAGTCTCCCGACTTCAACGATGGATACAACGTGTCGCCCAACTTTGGTACCGTCGACTTTGACGGTAGCAACGACCCTTGGTACCCCCTATTCCCTCAGGACACCACTGTGGTGCCTGAGAAGAACAGTGTGCCCAGCGTGCCCAGCGTGGAGCACTCACCCGCTCAGAACTCGGATGATTTGGAGCTCGTGACCAGGCCGATGTCGAGCCGCCGCAAGTCGGCGAACTCGCCACCATCGGGTCGCCACTCGTCTGTTTCTGGCGTGGCCGCTCGCAAGCGAGACAAGCCCCTGCCGCCCATTGTTGTGGAGGACCCAAGCGATACTGTAGCGATGAAGCGTGCTCGCAACACGTTAGCAGCGCGAAAGTCTCGTGAGCGCAAGGCTCAGCGATTTGAGGATCTGGAGGAGCGCATTGCAAAGTTGGAGGCTGAGCGCGATCACTGGAAGAACATTGCGCTCTCCCACGTGCAGAACTAAAAGTGGAATTTCTCTCTTTCGCCAAGTGACGGGGATCCGTCGGTTTTTTCTTCAAGTTAAACGCTTCTGTTTCATTCATTGTACTTTTCCTTTCAGACAGATCGAACTGAGATACTCTTTTAATTGTTGCAACAATATTGTCTTGATATGAAGTGAAGTGAACTGTCCAACTGTCTAGATTGTGTGAACCTGTAGTCCCTATTAGTAATCTTTCATCCGATCTTCGTTGACCCTTGGTCCCTGATCTTGTGACCTGAGTACTGAATTACACGTCTCATTCGTCCCCTGGCCGTCCATCCAATTGGAAGTCAGGACCAAGTGAGGTGGTTTCATCCTGCCATTCAGAATTCCTTCAACCCAAGCTGACACTTGTAAGCCTTTACAAAGAATCATTACTACCACCAGACCAGAGCCACCCACTGAAGAAAATCAGCAGCGTCTTCGTGACTTTATGATTGCTATCTATCCCGTTTCGAACGAACATGACCCTAATGAAATGTTCCAACCCGGGGACCAAAATACTCCCCAACGGCAAGCGTCTTGATGGCACATGTGCCGCTTCCCTCGCAGCCCCTTGACGAGATACTGTTACCCCACCAGTTCACCTCGATGTCACGGTACTGCAGGGCGAAGAAGGTGACGAGGGCCGACATGGCGATGCCGGCGGAGAAGGCTGCCGAGAGGACGAAGTTGTACTGCAACGCGGGTTAGTTCCATGACTGACAACGTCTAGAAAACGGATAACTTGCCTTGGACCACAACCCGAGGTAGCGGCTCTTGATGTACACCCAGGAGAACCAGCCCACCGGCACGGCAGGCCAGATGTATGAAAAATTGTACGGCGCCCAGATGAGCCCCCCGGTAAACACAACGACCGGGTGGGTGTTCCTGAAGAGCGTGTTCTTGGGATACCTCCTCCCCAACCACCAAAACACCACGGTCACCACGACGCCCAGCGGGAACCCGAGCAGCGTCTCGGCGTACTGCCCCTTGAACCCCCACATCTTCTTGGGCCCGACGGTGCCCCAGAGCACCGCGGCCGTGAAGAAGGCGTTGATGCCCGGACAGTAGAACCGATACGGCGCCCCGTCGGTGCAGACCCCCGGGATGTGCACCTGGCACCGCAGCACGGCCACGCAGACGAGCGTCGACGCGAGGGTGGGCACCATCTGGGCCCAAAAGGTGAAGCGCGGCGGGATCTTGAGGTAGTGCGCGACCTTGAGGTCGTTGCTGAAGCCCAGGGCGCCCGCGCAGCAGACGGTGCCGTAGGTCTTGAAGTAGCACATGGCGAGGGCGTTGCCGTGCACCCAGGAGCCGCCGATGAATTCGGCGAGGACGTTGAGGGTGACTTCGACTCCCGTGGCGGCTTGGATGATGCCGATGGGGATGACGAAGATGAGGCACAGGGCGATGCCGTAGGGGACTACTGCGGGGGTCGTGTGGGTTGGCCAGTGGGCGATGCCGATGATGCCGAGGGTTGTGGCGAGGAGGAGGACGATCATGTACCACCATTCCGGGACTTCGCGGTAGGATTGCATGAGGCGGTTGTGGACGTCTAGTGATGTCTGGCTGCCTGCCTCTCGGGCTTGACGCCCCTTCGACGGACGCATGCTGTTGAAGAGGTCCCTGAAGCCGATGCCGATCTCGCGATGGTGGTACAAGATCCCGTACGTAACAGTCGAGCTATAGACGCCGAAAAACGCAGCATACAGCACCACCTTCCCCGCCGACAGAAACGGCGGCGAATACGCCTCGTACTTCTCCGCGTCAAAGATCCCCCTCCCGTCTAGGATATGCGTCACATTGTACTGCCGCGCGAAGTGGTCCCAGACGTAGTTGGAGTTGATCTGGAGGTACGCCGTGTCGTAGGCGTTCGCGTAGTACACCGCGACCACGACGAAGAAGCTCGCCAGCCCCCCCGCGAAGCAATTGAGGGTACTGAAGAATGGCACCATTAGGGGGTCCAGCCGGGCGACAACCACGTTCCAGTCCAGCGTCGGAAAGGGGTTCAGCGCCAGACCGCGGAAACCCCCCGTTATGGCCGAGAGGTTGACGTTGGTAGGCGCGATCCAGGTCATCCAGCTGAGGAAGCCGAGGGCGGCGAAGAGGTAGTTTGGTAGCCAGAAGTAGACGAACATGCAGGCGAACGCACCGGCGAAGAACTTTAGGCGCGAGCACGGCCAGAGAGTCCTCAGGGGTCCGGGTACCGGCTCGTTGGCGTCGTCGTGGAAGGCCGCGTTCAGGGCAATCGTGACGAGCGAGGCGGGCCACACGCAGTACGAAGGGTACACGAGGAACCGACGACACACGCCCGCGAGCCCGTAGCCGATGAAGCTCGCGGACAGCGCAATGGTGACCTGGTACCCGAAGCCGATGGCCCACGGCTGGTCAAAGTAGATGGGCAGGAACTGCATCCAAACAATGTAATTCGTGTACGGCGCGTCCTTTGACACGCTGGCCATGATGGTGATCAGCATGTGCTCCTTCTTGTTGAACGGGCCCGGGTTGAGGCTGTGTCGCACGCCGAACAGGGTGATTCCGAGGTCCGGCAGGGCGCGCTCGAGGAGCTTGCCGATGGGGTAGGCGAGGAGCTGGGGCACGTTGGAGGTGAGGTGGATGGTGGGCTGGCGGATGTCGAAGAAGGCGTTGACGAAGGAGATGGCGACGGAGAAGAAGATGCCGATGGACCAGGCGCGGATGGTCGAGCAGGGAGTGGTTGGGTCGTCGTGGTTGGGGACCACGGCGCGGACTTGGGCGTAGGGGGAGTTGTTGGTGATGAGGGCCGCTTGGATCTTGATGTCTTGGATGAGGGTTTGGTGGGAGTCTGGGTTGTCGAAGACGTCTTGGGTTTCTGCTGCTGTGTTAGTGTTGGTCTGGAGTTGTTGGTCTTGGAGACGACTTGCCCAGGAACAGCTCAATCTTGTCAATGACGGATAGGGGAAAATTCGGATCTCTCTTGTGAAGAGCATACACCTGGGTCATCAACTGATGCAACCATCAGCACACTTGTAAAACCATCCCCGATGCTACCCCTTACCGCCCGCGTTTCCTCCAGCGTGAGCTTGTCCGCGAGTTCCGTTGCTTCGAGCAAGTCATCCTGGGTGACGTTGAGGTCTTGCTCAGATGTGTTGGCGGACTCGTAGGAATTTCTGGGGACTTCTTTTAGTGAGGGCTACACGGAGGCAAGTTAGTACACGAGCGTGAGTGGGAGTAGGAGTGGATGGCCTGACCTCTTTCTCGGGACTCTCGTTGGATTGCCCCTCGACAGATGCTTTCTGAATGACGTCCGCCATTTCAGCACTTACGCAGAGGCGCCGAGAAGAGCGAGACGTGAATCTCAGCACAGGAGAACAAATATTCTGGAGAATTGGGAAAAGGCAAACTCGCTCACCCTGAGTAGGGAGGAGTCGAAGTATATCAAGAAGTCGAGGCAGTCACAATTCGCCGACACGATAAAGCCAGCTCAAAGTCGTGCCAGCTCCTTGGTCAACCATCATGCCATCCATATCGAAAAGACCAGACGAGCTGAACCAGGAGATTGCCGTATAGATATCTCTCAGACCAGTCTGTGATTCGTATAAAAGTTTCTACGTCTACCCGCGTGGCGTCACTCCCTCGCCAGGAAGTTACCGAGCCATATCTCTAGCCAAACACACGACGAGAAGCAGCCTAGGCAATGCGCACGCGAGGGGTATATCTCCCGCGAGGCGGGGTTAAAAGAAGCACCGGGGGTTCGGTATCTGACGACAGATACTCTGGTTGGACTCGACGAGACACTCCAGCCTACCGAGCGCTGGGATGGAAAAGACAAGATATCTCGCCGAATACAGACGATACAAGGTCGCTTGCGATAGCGGAAGTATCTGTTGGACAAAACACCGACGACCCGGAGTCTGGACCGCGGACCGACTCGCACTGCAATACTGGCGGGACGGCCACGAGCTGAGATGTGAAGCAGTTGGTCGAGGAGAGGGTCCAACCAAGACGGATAGATCCTTGCACTACGTAGATAGAAACTAATGGATGGCATATTCGATAAAGACAAGGAATCGCTCTGTCTAGCCTATCCCGTCGGTTTCGCATCAAGACACGGGGACAAGATGGTCAATTACGCGAAACTAGAGCTTCTTCCATAGTTGACATCACAAGTGAAGACTCCAACAATAAAGATTATTGTCAACAAGTCATCTAGTCTTACTCAATTTATACACAAGAATCGTTACAAAAGAGAGCTACACAAAGCCAACTAACTACCTTATGTCTTCCCTCCCTTGAGAAGGTAGCTCAACGACGGCCTTTCATCGCGTGCAACTGCAACACTGACCTAGCCGGAAGACCCCTTTGAAGCCTCCTTCGAAGCCCCCTCTGAAGCCCCGTTCGAAGCCCCCTCTGAAGCCCCCTTCGAAGCTCCCTCTGAAGTCACTTTCGAAGCCCCCTCTAAAGCCCCGTTCGAAGCCCCCTCTGAAACCCCCTCCGAAGCCCCCATCCCATTAGAGTTGTTGCTCTGTCCCAGCAACTGGACAACGGCCTCATGACCCCCCTCGATGGCTACCGATAGCGGAGTCTGATAGTGCCTGGTTTTGGCCATGACATTGGCGCCCCTTTCAACCAGCAGCTTGACCGTGGCCTCCTTGCCCTCGGCAGCAGCGTATATCAAGGCTGTTTTGCCGATGGAGCACTTGGACTCGATATCCGCACCATTCTCAAGCAGCAGCTCGACAATATGCACAACTCCTAGCTCTGCAGCTCGCGATAGTGGACTCTGCCCAAATGATCCAAGGGGGCGAGCCTCGATATCGGCGCCGTTCACGAGGAGCAGCTTGACAACAGCTTCTTTGCCGCGCACAGCAGCGCAAACCAGTGGTGTCCGGCCTTGGGTGTCATGAGCCTCGATATTGGCGTCCTTCTCAATCAGCAGCTCGACCAGAGCCTGATTTCCCCCATGTGCGGCGTACAACAGCGCATTGTAATCCCCGTGCTTCTCCATGGCCTCAATATCGGCGCCCTTGTCTATCAGCAGTTTGGCAATGGTCACACTCTCGGCACCCAAGAGTGCCGTCCAACCATGCTCTCTGTCCTTGACTTCAACCGAAGCACCCTTCTCCAGCAGGATCCTGACAACCGCCTCGTGGCCACTGTAGGTAGCCCACCATAGTGATGTGCGTCCTTCACCGTCACTCGCTTCCACGTCGGCTCCCTGTTTGAGCAATATCTTGACGACAGCAGGATGGCCATGGTAAGAGGCCACCAGAAGCCCTGTAAAACGGGGGACCGGCGAGCCCTCACCCTTTCCTTGCCAATATCTTCCAAACCACGCCGCGTAGCTGCTGGAATCTGCGTCACAAATTCTCAGAGTGCAAGGCAAAACGCAGTCATCATCTGCGATGCGAGCCCTGCGGAAGTGTGAGCCCCAATATTTGGCGGCGTAATCCAAGAAGCCGTGGTCAGTTGCCTTGTCCGCATCCGTTATTGATTCAGGGTCCGAGTTGAAGAGGTCCAGATAATGTACACAGAGCTTCGCAACGAGGCCGTGTGCGTCTCGCGCATCGATGAAGTGTTGCCGGCGTAGCCCTGATGAACTCGCCATGGGCGACTCGACTTTTGGCGTGAGAAACTCGCGAGCTGTTTGATGAACAAGACAAATCCTGTCGTCGTGGATCGAAATGAGCGGCCCGCAACAAGATCGGAGGTGCATCCTGAAGTTCCATTCATTCTCCAAGTCCACGTCGTGAATCGACTGCGACCTGGCGTGGGCCTTCATGGCAACGTACATCTCAGACACGGTCAGAGGCCGCTTCGCCACCAGAATGAAGCTCAGGGCGTCCTATGCCATCCAATCCTTCCTTGTCTTCCGCAGTATTTGATCATATGCCTCGCTCACACTGGTCGGGAGGTCTTCAAGGGGCCCGACGCCCTGTTCCGACTCTTCAAAGTCTGCGTTATGCAAGTACTCGAACACAAGAAATACCCAGAGATATGTGCGCCCAGTCGCCTCCTGCAACCTGGTTGCCAACTGGCTCGTCATCTCAGAAGAGAGTCGTCTCTTCATCGACAGTTGCTTGACTCGATGGGTGATGAAACCATTCATTTCCGAATCTTCGACTCCGGGCATGTGGATGCTGGGAGAGCTGGGGAATAGGTCGGTAAAATAGGGCGGGATCTCGCCAGGGAGACTTGTTAGGAGATACTTCAGCTTGCCACCGCGCAAGCCGTCGCCAGAGAATTGGCGCTGGATAATTCGCAGGAGGCTGGCACATTCCAATTGGGGGAATTCGTTCAGGCCATCAAGGACGATGGTGACACAGCCTGACTCGGGGTCTCGGACTACCGCTTCAAGAAGATCCCAGAGGCCTTGCGTAGTGTTTGCCAGGTATCGTATGTCTCGTGCCATGGCATGTTCGATCAAGAACGGCTTCTGAGAGAAGAGCTGATAAAGGATGGCGCAAAGCGCCTCGCGGACCGTGTTCCGGTCTTGATCATTGAAGAAGAAGTAGCAGACGGTGCTCGATTGCGAGAGAACGTGATCAATCAGGTACTTGGCCAGCACCGACTTTCCACAGCCAGCATCTGCTGAGACGAGCAGTGGACCAGAGTCTTGTTTGAGCCATCTCTGGAAGTCCTCGTGGCCGAGGAAGCACTGGAAAGTTCCCTCGACTCGCTCTTCCACTCGGGCTTTGTACCATTCATGCGAGACGCCATTCTTGTCGTTTGCGAAGGAGAATAGGCTGTGATACGTGCGTTCTCGCTCCGACTCCTCTCCGTGGGCGGCTTCTTTCAGGGGTTGGGATATCTCGTTTGCAGTGTCGTGGGGCTTTGCTGCAACTGCTCGCGCTGGGTCAGCGGGTGCAAGTTCTCGTGTTGAGCCAACGGTGGCAACTTCTTGAGTTGGGTCAACAGCTGCAAATTGTCGAGTTCGCATCGTGAGATTATCGGATAGAATCTCGGTGAGCTTCTGCTCGTTATCGAGCCTGCTTGGATATACTTTTCCAAGAAGATCCTTCGCATACGCAGTGGCAGCCATTGCTGCGTAGCCTTGCCACTCCCTGTTCTTGTGAGAATCCGCATAGTCACAAATACCGCGGATAGCCAGGCAAGGGAATTGGTTGATCAACCCCTCTGCTCCCACCTCGAAGCATAGGATGTCTTCTTCCTGGGCGAGCTTGTCTCTGACTCTTGAACTCTTGATCAGCTTGTTTCCCGAGGCAATGATGCCGTAGTGGATGGCTGGATCGTTTTCATCATCATGCCGTTTGGGCCGGGCCACCATATCTGACGGGTGACGGGTGCAGGTTTTCTTGCAAGGCCAGTTATCGTTGAGGTGAAGGAAACGTGAGCAGAAAAGCCTGTCGCTGCTTGAATCTGGTCGACTGTACTTCTTCCGGAGTCTTGGCTTCCTTTGGAGAACGTCGTTTATCTCTTCGTCGAGTCTATGGCCGTCCGTCTCGTACTCTGCTTCTAGTACGCTCACTGCGGTGCGGAAGAAGGCAGGAGGCCCATTCAAGATACCAATTCTTCGCAAGCTTTGATCCCTGATGGTTTTGCGAAAGTCGAACTGGAGAATACCGCCGCTCTTCGCAGCTCGAGTCATGCCGACAACGATATCTCCAAGACGGACATCATGGCGGCTCGGCACGCCGTCACCAATTCCAACCATCAGAGTTATTCTGATGTTGGGGAAGCTGTGCAACATGTTTATGGCAACGTTTGCAGCCGAATTCTCGCCGTACTCCACGCCGGGTAGGGCAGCGATGACCACGTTGTGGTTTCTCATCTTGCCTAGAGTATAACTGTTGTCATCGTTGGGCGACACATTGTCTGGTCCTTTGTGAATCTCGTCGAGGAAAGCTCGTGCAGCAACGTATTCGATGCTTGCGGCGCATACCCAACCGATCTTGTAGTCTTTGGGCTGAGGCATGTTTTCTCGCAGGACTCTGGAAGCTGGCTGAGCTACAAAGGACGATTAGTGTGTACTTCACGTCCACCTGTGCTGATTGATATGGGTGCAGATAGCGGTGATTGCTGAATGGAATCTTTTGATGTTGATGTGCGCAGGTTGGAGTTGAAATGATGGAGTGAAGCGTGACATGGAAAGATGCATGGGCAAGAGGCGTGACACGACGACAGTTGAGAGAAGGCAGGCACAGCTCGAAGACGACTGCCGTCTAAGGAAGGTGCGTTGCCTGGCCGCCTTTACCAAACGATTGCATCATAAATAAGTAGCTGTGAGGGAAGGTAGATAGCTAGACTTCCTGGTTATTGGTTGATACATACCCAGGATGAATGCTCCCCCAATAGCAGATATCAGGGCCTCAGGTTTATCCTATTATCCATACCCAATTTATCACATCTCAATGGAAACTTTTCCTCCATACAGGCGTCAGTTTCTCATTGATTGCATGCAGCTGCACTCGGAGGCTACAGGGCGGCAATCCCTGCCATGATATGCCATCTTGCGAACCATCCAACAGAAGATTCTGACCATCTCAAGCACCCAAAACTGGTGAATGCGAATTCGACAATTGCCGTGCCAAGGCCCTGTTACAATGAAATGAGTCGTGGCAGGAGCGAGGAGGCAACCGTTGGAAGGTCGACTGTCACTATCTAAGATATGTTGAACGACGTGGGAGGAATATGCAGGTCACGGTGCTTTTGGTTAGGCTATGTCTATCACCACACAACTTTGACGTATGAATGCTAAAATAAATTGCTGTTCTGCCTTGCTGCCTGTTGCATGTCGCTGCTCATGCTTAAATTCCCCTTCAGCTGCGATTTCTTCGCCGGCCTTTTTGGACTGGTGATGGACGTGGTCAGGAGATGGTGCAGAAACGGGTTGAACAGACAGACACACTCAGCTCGCAAGACTATGTGCCGTAACAGACGTCCCAAGCAGAGCCGCCAGCCTCGTCTCGCTTTACTATAATTAGTTGTGCTAGAGCTTACATGCATGAGTTCTGAAACTCGGTGTAAACCCCGCATCTCAGCCTCATCGCGAGCGTCCATCTCTGGTTTTATAAACTCGCGATTGCTCCGTTTACGACTTGCTCCTTGATTTATTACTATGAAGCTATCCGCTTGTTCCTCAAGACGTTGAGCGGTACCCATTATCCACCAGAGCAGCATGGCAACACGACCGTTCAATCTCTGGGCACTAGAGATTCTCGCCATCTTCATCTCGTTTCTCTCCTTGGTTGGCCTGGTAGCGCTTCTCGCGTCATTCAATCGCAAAGAGATCTTCTCCTGGCATGGCGTCACACTCAATACCGTCGTCTCCATCCTAGCCACTACAAGCAAGTCCGCACTGATGCTTGCCGTCGCCGAGTCGACAAGCCAATGGAAATGGATCTTGTTTTCACGTGAGCAACGTGTGCTCATGGACATGGAGCGTATCGAGGCGGCGAGCCGTGGACCGTTGGGAAGTTTGACGCTGCTGTGGAAATCCAAGGGGATGTAAGTCTGAACTGCTAACAGAGCCACAACTATGTATTTTGTCGCCATAAACACCACATTCTAACCTTATTCAGAGGCATATTGAGGCTTGGCCTTGTCGTCTCTCTTCTAGTCCTCGCCGTGGACCCGTTTGCCCAGCAGCTCGTCCAGTTTGAGCAACGCGTCACGCAGACCAAGGCCGAGGATGGTCTTGCCAATGTCACCGTGCCGCGTACGGAGCGATATTCTCGGGGAACCGAGTACTCCGATCGAGGGCTCTTGGTCGTATGTACGTTATCTGTCACCCAGTTTTTACGTCTTCTCCGCCTGACCTCGACATTCTTGGCCAGCTAGGATGTTGGACAGGCCAGATGATGGCAGTGTCTTTGCCAGTGCCGACTTTCCCATGCAGTCCGCAATCCTATACGGCCTTTCCCAGTCCAAAGCAGATGTCATGAAGCAGCTTCAGTTCAGTTGCCCATCCGGAAACTGCACATGGCCGCCTTTTGAGTCGCTGGCCGTCTGCAGCAAGTGCAACGACTTGACCTACTCCCTTGAGCGGTTCAAGGACTACGGAAACTTATACGAGAGCTTCGTGGCGGACCAGGGGGTGAGCGTTGCACAACTAGGTGCAACAGGGTTCCGCTTGCCCAACAGGCTCTGGATTGACAACCTCAACGGGTCGAGATATGACGTCTCAGACTCTGAAGAGATTCCCGGCGTGGTTCTGATGACAGTCTACGGAACAGGAAACGTGAGTCAAACTAGCAGCATGCAAAAGCTGGACACGCTGGCATGGTCAACCAGCATCATCAGAGTCCTCCCTCCGGACGACCATGCGGCAGGGTGGCCCGATTTACCTCTTGAAGCCACAGAGTGCGCACTCTACTACTGCGTCAAGAACTACACCACGAGGGTACAAAATGGAGTGCTGTCCGAGACATCGAGCCAGATCGCTGCCAAACGCCATCCCCAGTCCTGGGTTCCGTTGAACACGTTCGACCAGGAGGTCCCAGAGCCTTACCTCTCCAGCCTAGAATTCCACACAGGTCTGGCCGGAATTGTTCGATCTGACCTTCAGCTTGTGTCTTCCAGGTCTCACACCGCCTACAACATTTCCCAGGAGGCCGTTGACTCCATATCGTCCTTCTTCCAAAGCACCTTTACGGACCCAGACCGCGCCAACACCAGCCGGAGCAGCTACAACGGGCGAATCAACGCATTCCTCGTCAACCAGACGGGACAGCAGTTCGCCCCCTCCACAGCCCAAGTTCTGTGGAACTCGGAAAACCTGACCGACACCTTCGAAGCCTTAGCCGGCAGCATGTCCAACGCACTGCGGCAGGGCGACGCCAAGGGCCTGCTCCAGGGAGGCCAGGGCGGGAAGCTGAGGACGTTTTACAGGGTGCAATGGGGCTGGATAGCGCTCCCGGTCGGAGTGGCGCTGGCGGGCGGCGTGTTCCTCGCCTTCACGGTGGCGAGAAGCCGAGGGGGGGCTGTGTGGAAGAGCAGCTCCCTGGCCCTCATAGGCTGGGGCCTGGTGGAAGGGCGTGCATTGGAGGGGGCCGAAACAGTAGAAGAGATGGAGGCGCGTGCAGAAAAGGTAATGGCAGCCTTGATTGGGGAGAAGACGGAGGAAGAGATGGAGCCGAGGGAGAGCCAGAGACCGAGCTCGGAAGCACCGAGAGAAAGCCAAAGATCGAGCTTGGAAGCCCCGAGGTAGGTTAGTATTGCAAAAGATAAATGTCTCTCGCAGATGTGAAAGACCCCCCTATACTCAGGTGCAACAGTTAGCTATTACTAGTCTCCCTTACATACCCGTAGCTTGGAAAGAAGATGATTTCGAATTCTATTTCATTCAAGAGAACTTGTCCATGTTTCGTTCTTCGGATGCCTTCGCTGCGCTGTGGCTCTTCTCTGAGCTGGTGCAGTCTTCGACTTCTGTCTAGCGTGGGACCAAGGGTTTCGGGATCTTCAGCTACTCACCGGCATCTAAGGTAGTGGAGAGACTAGGCTGTGCAATACATGCTTCTTTTGACTTCCTGAGACTTCCTTGCCGAGAATGACGTACCCGAAGAAAACACCAGGCGGTTCGAAGTCCCCCCGAGCCTCATGTGTCAAACGAAGCCCGACGGGCATCAGACGCGAGCTGACCATCCTTGACTGCCGGGATCGGCTCGGATAGCAGCTTGAAAACTTGAGAACTGTGGCTGCGTACCGCTTCTCATCTGTTTTGTGCCTCTATGACATGAAGAAACCGTGCCTCTGCTTGATCGGCCATCACTCGAAAGAATCTCTTCTTCCATCCGCCCCCATTCATTACGAAATGCTACGCGCCCTCGCTTCACATCATGCATGAGAAACGCTGCCAAGTCTGCGCTAGGCCTGTTGGTGGTGGCGTTCAATCCCGCCCGGGTAATGCGGCATGGTGAGAGTGACTCGCCCTGCAGCTCTCTGGAGCCAGTCACACATCATCACAAGCAAAAGCTGAAATCGGAGAGAAAAAATCAATTGCTAGCTAATTCTGGGGCCTCCGAATGAGTGGAGGCCAAAACGCGTCAGTTGTTGACCGAGGTACGCAGCTGTGTACTCGGTGAGGAAACAGACAGTCCTCAGTCTACCTAGATGAGTGTTTCTATTCTAAAGTGATGTCCTTGTCTGGACGGTCTGGATGCGTTGGGTTTTTCCTTTATCTCGAATGACCGCATTGGTTGCCGTCGAAAGAGAGATGGAGCATCAGGAGAAAGGTTCCCGAGCTCGATACAAGCCCAGCCATCCAATATTAAATATGAATAAATGGGATAGGCTGGACTAATGCTTGACTCAACGCCCGGCAAAGACCATGGCAGACATGACCGCTGTCAAGGCGCTCGGGAGGACCAAGGGAAGGGTTTCCAGAGCGGTAGCACCAAGCATGGAACCGCAGATCAGAGCGGCAAGAGTCGTGAGGCCGACGAGTGCTTTTGGTCCGTCTGCTTCCAGACCTTGGTAGAGGTTGCATGTGGGGAAGATGAAGAGGGAGAGGGAGCAGAGGTAGGCCGGAAGTGCCATAGATGGAGGGAGCCACGCGCAGTTTATCTGGGATATACAGAGTCAGGCTCTGGAACGTAGAATAAAGGGGGGGGGGTTGCCTACACTGGAGATTGAAGCAAACAAAGGACTCGGCTGTTCGAGTTGTAGCTGGGGATAGAGGAACCACATGAGAAACACTCCAAGTATTGTCAAGGGGAAGTTTCCTCGCGCACACGTCCTAAAGCTGACGTGCCTACCCCCCCCAAACGTCTCTCGGCGTCGGGGGAAAGAAGCTTGACGTCGACGTGGGCGACCTTTTCGCTTTCGACGGCGTCGGGGGTGAGTATGTCGTGATTGTTCGACAGCATATTAAACTGCTGCGATGAGTTGTCGCGAGGAGATGAGCCGTATGCCTTCGTCTGTTCGTATGCTCCTGGAGTTGGATTTGTTGCTCGCTCTGCGGGCGCTTCGTGATTGACGGGGAGTAAGGGTATTTATGGTCAGATTTCGGAAGAGAATTAGAGAAGAGGGTGGGAAAGGACGGGTGCATGTAGAAGAAGGAGAATCTTCTAGGGGGCTGAGTCTGCCTTGGGCTGAGACGGCATAAATGACGGGTTGGGGGATGGTACAGTACTCACCGCTACCATTGGAGGAGGAGCTGGAGGGAGGCCTCGCTCCCCCTCACAGCCTACATAATGAGTTGGAGGACGGAAGAGGGGCCGCAGAGAGCGCACTCAGTGGTGGAGAGGCTCTCATGAGTGCGGCGTACGAGCACTGGGGTCCCTTCTTCTTCCTCTTCTTCTTCTTCTTCTCCTCCTCACCTTCTACCAATCTTCTTTTGTTCTATGTGTATCAGAGTACAGAAAAGTCTTGTCTTCTTGCAGAAGACTTCTCAACCTATCCAAGCCTTCTTTCTCCTCTTCGTTTCTGTTCCTCCTTTTTCCCACTCCGACTTTCGCCTCCGCCGCCCCCCCCGATCCAGAGAGCACCTGCTGTACTTCACCTGCCGCTTGAGCATGCCCGAACGTCGCCAGCCAAGCCATGGGTCTGTGGTTACAGCAACAGAACCTTTCGACTACTATGAGATGGACCTGCGGGGGCTTCTTCAATAAGTTGACGGTCGCCTTGGGTATCTCAAGCTTTGTGATGACCGAGTGGAAACTGACAATTCCTGTCGTCACTTTCATGTCGTATACCCCGTTCGTACATGGGTCATGCCTGGGATCTATATTTCTAACGCTTCTGGGGTGGATAGTGTAACCATCTTATGGTTCTTAGGTTCAGTCGCTTTCCATTTGTATGACTGGCGAAAGGATGGGTTCACAAGGTGCGTTTGGAAGCTAACTGTTGACTCTAACCGGGTAGCTAATGGACTTGGATACAGGAGATACAGAAAGGCGTTGGTTGCAGCCATGGTAACCGCCGTCGCCCTCTTCTGCCTGAACTTTGCGACCCCCTTCTCGTTCTACAACGCCCCCGGTCGCTTCGCAGCCTGTTCCACCATCGGCGCCGTTGTGGCTCATTCAACGGACACCTTTCTATGGAGGACGCTCCCTAGATTAGGATGGAAAGGAAGTTGCAAACTGCCGTGGCGCTGGTTTCTGTACCGCGAGCCGGATACCGACATGGCACTCCCTCTCCACGAGCCGACGAACGGACGAGACCCCCTCGCTCTTCAACTCCTGGCGCCGCTGGCTTCCGACGACGCCAATGTTCTCGAACCCTCCAGCGAGATCCAGTCAGCGAGTGAAGATTCGTGCGAGGTTAGCCAAGACGAAGACGATATCCATCTTGGGCATCTCTCATGTACCTCAACACCCCCCCTTGCCGCCATACCCCCAGACATCTCCTCGAATGCTCCCCAAGCTACCTCAGCCTCCAAGACCCCATCGAAGATGTCTCGGTCGTCGAAGCCTCAGAAACGCCATCAGGGACCCATGCTTCCCGAACCAGGCGAATCCTCCGACGATGTTGCCTTGGGGCGCTCTTACGATGGTGTTCCCTTTGAGGCCACCCTCGAGGACCTCATACACGGAGAGTCCTTGAGGACATTTTTGTTTTATCTTTTCTGTTCGGTTACCCGGTATTGCGAACGTTATACACGGACGGTATGCCGACCCAAGTGGCATTTTCAAAAATTTCGCATTAGTATAGTACATACTTTAGTCTATTGCAGCAAATACCTTTTTTTTTTTTTTTTT
>JAMQMW010001049.1:0-25163 GCA_024115155.1 Thelonectria blattea
CTTCTCGGTAAGATAACGCGTTCCCCTTTGCCCAGGTCGTTGCTCGCCGTTGTTGACACGTCTTTTCGCAGACAAGCCACACAGCATCGGGACCGTACCCGACCTCACCTAAGCCGGCCCCATGCATTGAAATATCATGCATTTCCTTTCTGGCAAGTGCCAGGAGACGAGAAGTGCTCATATGATCCTTGCGATGGCATCGTGAAAAGAGCATGGGCCACGCCCGAAAAGCCCAGGCCCCCCGAATTTGCGGCTTTGCGGCATCGGCCATTCCCGAAACCCTGATTGGCCAGTAGCCGCCCGAAGCTTTCCATTACATAGTAGTTACCTGATTGCTCTTACTTTCCGTTTCGACCTGTTGCGGTTCTGACCTATTCGGGCCCCGGTCTCGAGACTCATCACGAGACCCATCACGAGACCATTCACGGGGTTTTTCTCGATCCAATCTAACTCGGGTGCTCGTCATCTTGCTATACCAACGCCCCCTTTTCGGCCGCGGAAATCTCAGGGCTCTTTGCCTCTCACCAGGCACTGGACACAACCAAGACCTACCCAGATCCTGGTCCCCGCGATTGCCACCGATTGCGCCATGGCCTTGTCTCCTCGGGCGCATGAGAGCGTTCCTTACAGTTCATCGGCAAAACGAGAGGTCGGGTCAGAGGTGAATGGTCCGAATAGAAGCATGCAAGGCAAGAGGACGGCACGGCAAGAGTGCAAAAGTAAGGTACAATTCGTGGCCTGTCCGAGTTGCCGACGGTCCGAAGTCTAGGTATGCAGAGCGAAGGGGCGATATAGTCGCGGAAAGAAGGAAGGAAGTTGTCTTGGCAGGCGCAACCATTCACAGCTTCCGTTCCAGCAAGCAACATTCCATATGTTCTCGTTCTCGATCTCTTTCAATTTGCAATGAACACAGACACACGAGAAAACTCCAACACAGCATCCAGACTTACATGCACGCTGGCGATGGCCTCATCTATTTCGCGGTTTGCGCCATATCTCTCCAGCGGCAGCCAACTGACCACCACAGTCGACAGGTTCCAGGACTATTGCGACTAGCATCCTCTTGAGCCGACACGACCCCCTCTCAGTCGAGCATGACGATCCAACGAAAACACCATCACGATCAGGATTCCCCAGCCCAGCGAAGCAAGTCGCCCCGGTCGCTTCCACAGGCGCTTGATGCTTGGTGGGCACACGCCGTGGACAGTCCACAGCCCACCCAGGACCACAGTCCACGACCACCACCCACGATGGCACAGTGCAGACGAGACAAATGCCGAGTAGCGTGGGAATTAGGTAAAAGTTTCGAGGCCGCTCCGCGCTGCTCTCCAGTCAGAAAATTTTGCTGCGATTCGATTTCTCATCGAGTTACCCAAACACCCGATCTTGGACAATGCCCATTTGCTCCCCGCCCTCGACTTGATAGCGGCGTCGACGAGATGGATCTGGAGCTTGATGAATTCCAGGTCACCCGACATGAAAAAAATGTCTTGTTTGATCCAACGCCGTCTTCTGCGCCGGCGGCTGTCTTTCGCTCCGAATCTCTGGGTAATTAGATGGGACTATTGCATTCGCATTGCATCCCTAGTAGCAGGTACTGTGCGTTGGTGGTTTGGCTAACTCCCGTCAAGGCGCATCCCCCGCGAATTGGCGCACATCAGGTCTAATTCGAGCTCAGCCTCGGACGCGAATGCGACGAGAAACAAACGACACCACCAAAAACGTCCGTCTCCCTTGGTGCACGCCCCTCCCGACCTCGAGACGAGGACGCAACATCGGCATCATCGATTCACCTTCATCCCGGGACTCATAACCCATCGTCATCATGACCAAACCTTTTTCATGCCACGATGGACATTTCCGAGCTCCGGGAACCACTCGGCTGCCAGGTACGAATTCATCGAAGACAGCGGCATGCACCCGCAAGCTTGCAGCCCTTGCCCTTGCGCTTCAAGCCTCGTTCTTTTTCGTTACCTAGCATTTCGTTCTGAAGCAGCCACCGCCAAGACGCATGGCGAGTCAAGTCTTCGACCACGGCATCGTGACTATCAGACGCAGCGGTGGAGAGCAACGCCCTTCGGTCGTCCATGTCTCCAGATGGCGACGGGTTGCAGCAGCGCGGTCCACACCAGCTTGTCCTGGCTAGGTTGGAGAGCTGCCAAGTGATTTGGACCATAGAGTCGGGCACGAGCTCTCAGTTCGACCGAGAAACAGCTTCGCCAACGATGCATCCAGCGAGACGACCCGCCGATTATGGCAAATTTATGCGGCAAAGAAAAGGTGCTGGCCACTAATATTGATCACCTGTCAGTGTTGCGGGTTGTAGCTCCCGTCGGTGAACGTGGGCCGTCAAGGTCGGGGAGTAGTCGATAGTCAAGCAAGCCCTCGTCATTTCCGCCTTACATATCGCCTATGTGCGGCCAGTCCGACTGGAGCAGAGGACAGCCGAGAGAAAGCGCTCTGGATTGTGCGTCGACTGATGTTCTTATGCATCAACCATGCTATTACGTACGGGCAGATTGGCAGCGTTCGAGTGCTGGGAGATACAGGCCACAGGCAACAGGCTACATTCGGCAGACACAACAGCATGGAAAGGATGCACTATGCGGTGCGGACCTATGTATGTACTTGGTACGGATATGTCTCAAAGCGATGCAGGCGACTAATGAATATGAACCGAATGCAGTCATTGGAGTGCAGTCTGACAGTGCTTCTGTCTCGGGCGAAGTGGGTGGGTGGACCGAAGGGTGCGAGAATTGAACATCTCCGCGGAGCTGCCCAACTCCCTCTTGATTGGCGTCGGCCGGCTTCGCGGCTCTGCCCACGAGATTGGACTGTCGTGCTACGTCATGACCCTTGCAGCAGACGCCATTGGAGAGACTGTGCCGCTGGAGATTGTCGCCAGAGCTCCCTGGAGAGAGGCCGAGCAAGGCCGCCCGTCGAGTTGCACATCCAGGGTCCTCCTATCTTTGGTCTGAAGCTGGTGACTATTCGTATCTCTCTGCTGACATATCGGTGAGGCCTTGTAGTTTGTGTCAAGAAACCCTCGACATCACAGAGTGTTTTTAACAGAGTGCTCATGAGGTAGGCAGACTCGCAGAGTGTGTTGCTGCTCACACAAGGTGCGCCCACTTGTCCAACCACACCATCACACGATGGCACAATCTAACGCTGCTGCGGGAGAGGGGAGAAGCGAGAGAGGTTGACGGACGGCAAAGAAGACCGCACAACCAAGCAAGCTCTCGACAACGGACGAACGAACAAACAAACAATGCTTCTCCTTCTTCGGCTTTCAGCCGGGTGGTGAGATAATGGGTGTTGCCATTCGCTGCGTGCGGGGTCAATTTCCCCCAGATTTGGGATCCCCAGATGATAAAAAACGCCTCCTCCTTTGATTGCTTGCTGGCCCTTCGGGATTGGAGCCCGTTCCATTCCCCAATCGGCCTTCGGGACACGCCCAAACACGCCTCCCTCCCTCCTCTCTCTTGCGATAAGCTCGTCTGTACCCCCTTTCGTTTTGTTTGTTCCTTATCCGTGCAGGGCCAGGTGATTCTTGTGCTCCATCCATTCTTTGGGAGACGAGAAAAAAGGGCCTGGAATGTCACCACGGTTCGATTTTTTTGATGAGTTCATTTGTTGGGTGGCGCGGTTGCTCTATCCATCCATCCATCCATCCAGCCAGCCAGCTTCAGCCTAATAAGTATCACGACCAAGACCAAATATACGCCCTGACACCCCCGGATCATTTGAACCAATCCGGACAGAGACATACTCAGCTCGTTGACAAAGCTCACTTATTTTATCTCCCCGGTCCCCCCCCATGCTTATCTCCCTAGCTCGACGTTCCCCGGACTTTGGGGTCCTTGGCCCATCCCTCCTCCTCCTCCTCCTCCTCCCCCCCAGATGTCACCACCACCGACGCCGCCGTTCCCAAGTTCCAGCTGTTCCAGAGGCGGAGGGCGCTCCATCCATGTCTGGCCCGTGTCCTCGTTGCGTCCGGCGTCGTGACTGTGAGCTAGAGAGATGTCGAGGTAGCGCTGGGCTGGAGTGTCAGGATTATGCATCTCCGGGGGGGTTTATGTATGTGTGTGTAAAATCCTTGGACTTACCCAATCCATCCTGTCGGCCGTCTCCTGCATCCACGCCGGGTCGAAATCGAGGTCCGCGGGTAGCCCACCCGCCGTGGCTTCCATTCCGGGGAAGTTCATGCCGGCAGTGGTGGTGGTGGTGGTGGCCTCGGCCGACTGGTCGAGAGATAAGGGCGTCAGGTCGGGTCCGGACCCGGAGTTGGAGGCTGTTTTTTTGGAGTTAATCTGTGTCAGCATTCCGATTGTTTTCTATCTGGTCCAGGAACCTTCGTGATTTAACTTACTTAGCCCGATGGTCGATAGGAGATCGGCGTCGCTGGGGAACGTCCCCATGGGGCTGGGGTCCATGGACGGGGCTCCCAGCGAGGAAGACGAGTTGCCGATGCTGGCGGTGCGAAGCTGAGACGACGACGACGCGGCCCCGGGCATCTTCGCGGGCCCGTCGACGGGACACCCGAGCCGGGCGAGCATGGTGGCCAGCGTGTCGGCCGTCTTCTTGACCTCGGCCTCGGAGGTGGCCACCTCGGCCCAGATGAAGTGCGACCGCTTGATCAGGTCCGTCAGCTCGGCCTTTGTCGGCGATGGGGCCGTCTGCGCCATCCAGTCGAACTGGCCGCCCGTCTCCGAGTAGTGCTCGTTCTGGATGACCAGGTAGACCACCATGGCGGCCAGCAGGTAGTCGTGGACGGCGAGCGACGAGACGAACCACCCGTTCTGGCTGAGCGAGTGGCCCGGCTTGCACGCCTGCCAGATGGTGTGCTGGTAGGTGAGCAGGGTCACGGCGCCCTGGAGGCACTGCCTGCGCGAGTAGTCGTGTTCCGGGCGGGGCACCGCCTCGGCGAGGTATCGCCGGTGCAGCACGCAGCGGCTCTTGTTGTAGATGGCGGCCAGGCCGAAGCGCTGGATGAGCAGCATGGGCGGGTCGCCGACGCAGTCTTCGAGGGGACGGACGCGCATGAAGGCCGGGACTTCCTGCCACACGTCTTGCAGGAGGCCGTCCAGCTTGGTGACTTCGGCGTAGCTCGGGGGCGTGAGGGCGTGGGCCTGGCGGGCGATCTGCCCGAAGACGCGGAGGATCTTGGTCTTGTGGATGGGGTATGTCATGGCCGTGTAGTCGCTGGGGGGACGGCCGGGGGGCAGGTCCGTGGCGTCCTCGTCGAAGTCTTCGTCCTGGAGGTTGCGCGGCACCGTGGTGTCCGTCTCGATGCCCTGGAGGAGGCTCGGGAGGCCCAAGTGGAACGAGACGAGGAGCTCGACCTGGAGGGCCATGTTCCACATCCTCCTGCGCATCTCGCCCTCGAAGGGGGAAATGTTGGCGAGCTTGCTGGGGTCGCGGTGCAGGCCCATCTTGAGCATCAGGCGCACGCAGACGCCCGAGAGGACGTAGCAGTTCATCTGGCCCGCGCGGTTGAAGATGAAGTCGGACTCGACGAAGAGGAGAAAGGCGGGGAGCGTGGCGATGGTGGGCTGCGTGTATTTGCCCCAGACGAGGGCCCAGCCGGCGCACGTCTTGTAGAGCTTGACGCGGTCTTGCGCCGGCATGGGGGAGTCGCCCTCGACTTCGCTGGGGTTGATGAAGTGGTTGAAGAAGACTCCCAGGCTGAGCATCATGAAGAGCTGGGCTATCCAGTGCAGGGAGGCGTCGTCGGGGTTTTGCCAGAACTTGGCGTACTGTTGATGTGTCAGTGTCGATTGTCAGACTGGTTGGGTAGGACTCACGGCTCGAGTGAAGGTCGGTCGATGAAGGATGTCTATCGCGTGTGAGTTTTGGTCACCGAGAGATGTGGGAGATACGCACGTTGAGAGGGACTCATGGAGGAAAAGTATCTCGTGAGGATTCGATCCGCCACTTGGCGTTCGGGTAGGCAGTTTAGCAGTTCCTGGCGATTCCTTGGACCTACTCTCGAGAAGAGGAGCATGTCGGCGGACTCGGATATCTCGCCATCATTGAGATCATCCGGCTGATCGAAGTAGCTCTTGAGATCTTCAATCTGGCAGCGTTAGCACACTGCTGACAACCTGACTCCTCTTCACTTACATCCTCAAGCATGGCCATGCAGTGCGTAGCTCCCACATACGTCGTAGCATTCTCCCCCCTCACCACATGTCCCCTAACAACCGGTCCAGCAGCCTCACTCCCATTCCCATTCCTCTTATCCCCGTCCCCCCCCGCCGCGGCCTCGACATCAATCATGCCGCGCACGATGCCCTCGAGCCGCTTCAGCCGGGCCGACATGCCCTTTGCCGGACGCTTCTTCTCGGGCCGCGGGGCGTACAGACACAGCTCGACGCGGCCCTTCTTGACGCACTGGGTGCACGGCTGTTCGCGGTCGCATTTCAGCTTGGAGGCGCGGCAGGGCGCGCACGAGAGCACCACGCGAGCCCGTTTGAGGCGGTCGGGGCCTGAGGCTGATGAGGAGATGTCGTGGGGAGAGTATTCTTGGTCCATTGCCTTGGGGAGCCACTTGGCTTGCAATGTGGGCGAATTGTGGTTGTCGTCAGATGTTAATGACGCGATGTGAAGTGTTGAGTAGACGTCGCCGGCGATATCGTTGCGAGTGTGTAAGTGACATGTTGCAGGCGCCGAGATGCGTGCGCGGCGGAGTGAGTGAGTACAGAAATCGTAAGCGCAAAGCTCGCGTCCGTTTAACCCCGAAATCCAGATCACAGTTAACATTCACCACCAAAATACAGACCACCTCCTAGATGGTATACCACCACACGACTTTATGGGAAACACATCAAATTAATAATCACATATCAAGTCTTTTAACCCCCAATTCGTCCAGAAACCAAAAATTCCAAAAAACGCCCATTTACTGCGGTGCTCCCGGCAACCTCTCTATCACGTACTTGGCCCTCGCCACGCTCATAATCGGCACACCAGGGATCTTGCGTAACCGCTGCTTCAGCGCCTTATCGTTGGTGCCCACAATGTATATCCTGTTCTTCTGCACCCTGTCGACGAGGCAGTCATCGGCGTAGACGCCCTTGTGATCGCACTCCAGACGTTCCCAGCGCTCGTCGCGCGCGACTCGGAGGGCGAGGCGGTACTTGGGACCAAGCTTTTCCAACTCGGCCATGCTAAAGGGTTGTCAGAATGGATCGAATCAAGGTATCGAACCGGGTCGAGGTCGGGTTGGGTCGACTTACACGCAGGACGTGATGATGGGATTGCACTTGGCGTACAGGCAGTCCATCATGGAGTCAATGAGCGACAGCTTACGCTGCACCGTATGCGAAAGGAAATTGGTATCGACGAGGACGTTGTACGGCGGCACGAGAGCCGTGTTGTGCTGGAAGAACATGTTGCTGGGCATCTGCGGCGCCTCGCGGACGAGCTCGCCGTTGACCGTCTTCTTGGCCGCCGCCTCCTTGGCCGCCAGCTCCGCCTTGACCTTGTTCTCCTTCAACCGGGCATCGCGACGGCCGATGACACGCTTGACCTGCTCGAGAAGCCATGGTCAGTCTTCTTTCCCAAAGACTTTTGCTTGAAATTTCGCCTTGCGACGCTTATCGATAAGGGGTTTTGCCCACCTGTCCGAATTTTCTCGTCTTTTTCGCAACACCCATGGCTCAGGATTTCGGGTGGTCGCGGGGTCGGCGCAGTGTCTTGGAGATTGTTTTGAGTCTTGTCTCGCTTGGCGGTGTTCGGACTGGCGTGGCTTGGGTATCTCGATGCCGTGTTTTCGCTGCAAAGATGGAGGTGCATCAAAAAGTTGTCGCAAAGCGGGCCAGATTTTGCCATGGCGACGAGAAAGGCGGTGGCCAGGTGGGGGATGATGGACGAGCACGGACCAGGTTCAGACAGCTGCGACGAAGCCTGCGCTGGAGTTCCAGACGCGTCTTCTTGAAAGTCGCGTTAAGTGATTGACCAGGCATCATCCCCTCAGCTCGACTCCTTCCAATCCATCCACAGATATCGAAAATGCCAGCACAAAAGCCAGAACAGCGCGGCGAGTCGTCCAACGCTGCCTCCAAGGCCGTTGCCAATTCATCCGCCACATATGAACTCCCCTGGTACGAGATCCGGACATGCTGGTCGTCTTGATCTAACGAATTGCAGGGTGGAAAAATATCGACCGGTTTTCCTCGACGATGTTGTCGGCAACACAGAGACGATTGAGCGGTTGAAGATTATCGCCAAGGAAGGAAACATGCCCCATGTCATCATCTCAGGGATGCCCGGAATCGGAAAGACGACCAGCGTGTTGTGTCTGGCTCGCCAGCTGCTGGGGGATTCATACAAGGAGGCCGTGTTGGAGCTCAATGCCAGTGACGAACGAGGTACGTGCCGACGTATCATACCCCAAACTCGGATTAACTCGACCAGGTATCGACGTGGTACGAAACCGAATCAAGGGGTTCGCGCAAAAAAAGGTCACCCTGCCCGCCGGCCGTCATAAGCTCATCATCCTCGACGAAGCCGACAGCATGACGTCGGGCGCCCAGCAAGCCCTCCGACGAACGATGGAAATATACTCCAACACGACCCGATTCGCCTTTGCGTGCAACCAGTCGAACAAGATCATCGAGCCCTTACAGTCGAGATGCGCCATCCTGCGATACGCGAAGCTGACGGATGCTCAAGTGGTGAAGCGCCTGATGCAGATCATCGAGGCGGAAAAGGTCGAGTTCAGCGACGACGGCTTGGCGGCGCTGGTGTTCAGCGCCGAGGGAGACATGAGACAGGCCATCAACAACCTCCAGTCCACCTGGGCGGGCTTCGGCTTCGTGTCGGGCGACAACGTCTTCAAGGTGGTGGATTCGCCGCACCCGATCAAGGTGCAGGCCATGCTCAAGGCCTGCTACGAGGGCAACGTGGACTCGGCGCTGGACACGCTGCGGGAGCTGTGGGACCTGGGGTACTCGAGCCACGACATTATCAGCACCATGTTCAAGGTGACCAAGACGATCCCCACGCTGAGTGAGCACTCCAAGCTGGAGTTCATCAAGGAGATTGGCTTCACGCACATGAAGGTGCTCGAGGGCGTGCAGACGCTGCTGCAGCTGAGCGGCTGCGTCGTCCGGCTGTGCAAGATTAACATGGACCCCAAACGGTTCAGAGTGGCCTCCAAGTGATTTGCTGCATTTGGCGTTGGAGTTTGACGGATCTGTGCCCAAAGATAAAAAGAGATGTGATTTATACATGGTCAGCCCGAGAGCACCTTTTGATGTACATACCCAATACCCGAAACCCGAAATCGCTCCTAATTGCCTCCCTTTTGGTTCTCCTTGAGGATCTCGGCCTCGTACTGCTCCCACTTTGCCTTTTCTCTCATCCACCTCCTCCGCATCCTCATGTCATTCTCGTACTGCCTCAGCCGCCAATCGGCCTCGATCATGCTACCCAAGACCATGCCCGACATTTGCAAATATCTATATCAGCGAGTGAGCCCGGGGGTTGTCGAAAAAGAAGCCGTCCCGATGAGGTCATACACTTTGAACTGCACCGTCGTGCCCCGGTACAAGGGCGAATAGAAGTATCCGGCGGCGCCGAGCACGGCAGCGCCGGCTCCCCATTTCGCCGCGCCGATGAGGGCTCCCTTTGTGGCTTCCCAGGCTGCGTCGGTCGCCTCCTCGCTCTTCATGGCGTCCGAGGTGCGCATGGTGACGGGGGCGGAGGGAATTCGAGACGCGGGGGTGAGGAATCGATCGTATGAATAGATCTGGAGAATGAATTGGCCCAGGATCAACGAGAATCGCAAAAGGAAAAGATAATCAAAGAGCATTCAGACCGTGTCGAATGAGAACTTCCCTCATACGACCGGCAGAGTTCCCACTGCTTAGCTCTTTCCCTGCGTCACTTCAAACGCCGAACACTCCCGCTCACCTCGGGGATTGAAACCCAGCCTCACCTGGGACCCTTTCAAAGTCATCAGCCACACAAGCTTCAGCCCCTCCCGAAGCTCGGCCAATAGCTTTACCCGGTGCCCCGCTAGTGCCCCGCTTCACGCTTTCCTTGCCCTACTGGAATTTTTTTCCCTTAAAAAGCAGCTCTCAGTTGTTGGGTGCTTGCGTTTCCAATCTTTTCCGCGCGCATCCTTCTTCTCGTTCCAAAACAGAAGATGACACGCAAGCATCAACGATGAGAACCGTCGTTGCCTGGTGCCACCACGCCCAGTGACTCCTTCCACAGTTTCGGACCGTGCTTTTTTCCCTTCTTCTTCATAAACCACATCGTCGGCCTGCTTTATCCTGCTGGAGCAACGTTTTTGCACCTGGCATTGGTTGCTCTTCTGAACATTCTTGCTATCTCCCAACCCCGTTTCACAACACCACGCGCGCGCGTTTGAGCAAAGTTGCCCAACATGGCCGACACCAGCTTCCTGGATGCCTATTGGCAACTCCCTGCCATTGCAAGGTAAGCAAACTCTTCACTCCTCTCTAACCCATTCAGCATGCTAACTAGTATCTCTCAGGACCATGACCACTGCCGCCGTTGCTCTATCCCTCCCCATTCACGTTGGCCTCGTCTCGGCCGGATACTTCATCCACCACCCATACTACCTCTGGCAAATCCCTCCCCAGATATGGCGCCCCGTAACCTCGTTCCTCGTCACTGGCAGCGGCCTCGGCCTGCTCTTTGACTCGTACTTTCTGTACCACTACCTGGCCCAGCTGGAGATTGGCAACCCGCGCTTCCCGCGCAAGGCCGACCTCGTCTGGTATCTGATATTCGTCTGCAGCACCATCTTGGTAAGCTACCTAGGCCCGTCCGCTCCTCCGTGCATCGTTTCTCCTTCTGCCCTATTCTTCCACACACACAACTTCACCTCATATATCTGCCCGGATAGTGTATTGTCTCTACTACTATCACGGTTCCTGGAAATGAGGAAGATTACCCCTGCACTTCGGACCTCCCAATCATTCGCAAAAAAATCCGGGTTGGTCTGCGGTGTGGGCATGGTGGGATGTCTTATGGATGGCTCATGCGACTTCCATTCGCTTGAGTGGTTTTTTTGCTCCCTACATTTCTATCTCCATAATCGCCCGTTGTTCACTCGCTCATCAATTGTGATTTTTGACGTTAACAACGGTTTTTTTTATAGACAATTAACTACTTTGCTAATCTCCCATTCTTCACCTTCCTGAGCGGCCTCGTCCTCGCCCTCGCCTACACCGTGACCCAAGACCAGCGCGGCCAAAAGGCGACGTTTTACTTCATCACCATCCCGGCCCAGCTGACCCCCATCTGCATGATCCTGATTAACCTGCTCTTCCCCGGCGGCGCCATGGGAATGCTCCTGCAGGTCGAGGGCCTCGTCGCCGCCCACCTCTTCGACTTCTTGTCCCGCCTCTGGCCCCAGTTCGGCGGCGGCCCCAACCTGCTTGCTACTCCTCCCGCCCTGCACCGCCTTTTGCGCACGCCTCGCGTCCTCGAGCGAAGTTTCGGCACGGCTATTCGTGGGACGGCGGATTCTGGCAGCAGCACTGGCGCGTCGAGGGGTCCCCTCCCCGATTCGTGGAAGACTCGGGGTGCTGGTCATCGTCTGGGTTAAGCCTGCAATAGGACGACTCAAGTGTGTACAATAGAAGTGGAATAAAGATTTATTTTAAGTCATGATGCTACCTATTCCCGCCTGTCCGTTGCCCTGGTATCACATGTGGGATATCTAATGAGGCCAAAAACCAATCCAAGACCGCCGATGTATCCAAAACTCCTTGCTGTATCCAATTTACTCAAAAACCAACCGTTCCTAACCATTCATGATCCATCACCACAAAAATCGTGTATTATCGCTCTTTCCCGTCGTCGCGGTGAGTCCGCTCAAGGGAGACTTCTTGCTTTGTCTCTTCTGGCTCCTCGAAAAGTACGAGGGCGCCTCGGTCGCGAGCACTTGTCCTCCTTGCAACGGCTTATCCTGAAACCTGGCCTCCAGCACCGCCAGCGGCTTCGTGATTGCCACCCCGCCCTGTGCCTGCTCCTTTGGCTCGGATGACGATGATTCGCTTGGGCCCAGCACGTTTGGCGGGACGTACTTTTTGGGCATCTTGAACTTGGCCAGGGACGGGAGGGCGAGTGAGGGAACCTTGGAGGCTTTGGCGGCAGCAGGGGGAGGAGGAGGCGGCGGTGGTGGCGGGATGGCTTCCTGTCGCGTCGAGGCCGGCGACTCGCTCACGGCTTGGCTCTTATCTTGGGTCACGACGTTGGAAGGAATGGCGTTGGGGGCGACGGAGTTGAGCGTGGCAAAGTTGAAATCGATTTTCGGTCCTGCAACTGAGGGGTTGTACGGTTGAAGAGGATATGAGTTAAGCGCCGATGGTGCCTCTCGGCTCAGCACCTGCGGGATGTATGCCGGATGCGCGGGGAGAGCAGTCTGGGTGAAACCCCTGGCTTGGGGCACTTGGTAGTAGTTCAATGCGAGCTGCCTGTCTGCCTCTAGCTTGTCGTAATACCGCGCGTTGGACATGGATCGATTGTGAGATAGGATGTGTCTGTTGTTATATGTTGGTAGAACCTCTGATGTCTGTTGACGGTGGTTGACGATGTGACGGTTTCCGGTAAAGTCACCGCCGTTCATCTGGGTGTCAGGGGGGGAGTCGATCTTGAGACCCTGCTGGCGCTTCTTGCGGAAGTAGATGAACAAGAGTCCGAATGCACTGATGAACGCCAGGACGCAGCCAACGGCAATGCCAACAATGGTTCCCGTAGTCATGGCCCCAACAGGAGCTCCGCCGTCGCCAGGGAGGGCGGTACTGGTCGTAGTGTTGGTGATGTTCACGGCGGACGACGTGAAGATGGAACCGCTGAGACCGATCAAGTCACCAGCTTCGGGGCGTTGCTGGCAGCCTGCTCGGAGAGCGACGAGGACTAGAGAAGTCAGTCAAAGCCTTGGTGATGGCGAAATGCCGGCTTACAATTCGAAAAGTACGTCTGGCTGGTTGTTGCTTGCAGGCATGTCATGCAACCACTGTAGCTATCGCCGCTGAATGCCGAGTTGCTGGCCTCACAGAAATCGAATTCATTGTCGGTGGTCGCGTTCACCAATGAATTCTTGAGGGCCTTTCCCAAAGGACCGCATGCACCATCGATATTACAAGGCGAGTTGATGGTGCCGCTCGCAGGGGCAGCGGGGTAGGAAAAGATGCATACATCAAAGGCATATCGAACGTTGTCTAGGAGAATCAGCAGGTTGATCGGCACCGCAAAGGTCGTACATACACAGGAACGAGAAAACGTCGCTTTCTTCGCCGTGGGTGGCATTGCTGCTCTGGAGACAGTCGAGGCAGTTCTTGAACTTGATACCCTTGCCCGTCTTGGAGAAGTTGTCGTCCTCACACACAATGTCTGTCGAGTTGGTGGTCGAGCTGTCCGAGTCGGTCGAGGTATCGGTACACAGAGCCTGGCAGTCGGAGTTTGAGGCAACTTGGAGAGCCTGGGTGGCAGTGAAGAAGCCGAGAGCCAACAGGCTCTGCCATGAACGAGGACCCCACATGATGGATGATGTTTGGAAGATTGGCGACAGACCAACAGGCCGAGAGGGAGCGTCTTAGGTAAGTCGAGGTATCCTGTCCAGCATGATAGGCCGCAGACCGTACTGACGTCTCCGAGTCGGGAGTTGGTAGACTTGGTTGATGTAAAGGAAACCAGCTCCTGAAGACGTCAATGGGAATGGGAAAAGCCATGGAAACACCAGGCTAGTTATTAAAAGAGAGCAGGCGAACTTCATGACGGACAGTCCTTCCGGGGCGGCTGGGGACCACCAAGACAGGCATGGTTGTTTGCATTAGTTTGTCAGTTCTCGCGCAGATCTCGGCGGGCCAGGGTTGAGATGACGGTTTCATAGGACAGAATAGTCGCTGGCGTGGACGAGGGAGAAATGTTAGTGTGGGAGACGAGAATAGAAACGTGTGGAGGGCGGCGTCCAATAATGGCGAGCGAGCGAGACCAAACAAGGATGAAGCCGTCGCCAGGTCCAATCAGCACGCAACGGGAAGAGACGTCGGCGGTTAAAATGTGGAGGGCGCAAGGATGAGGGAGGGACTTGCGAAAAGGGCCGTCAAATCACGACTCACCGAGTGGTCTTGCAGACGCTGGCCACTTTTGGCGGCCAAGTGGCATTCAACCCAACCTCGTTGCAACGCTGTCAAGCACGCGGAAGAGGCTCGAGTTCCGACTGTTGGTCATGTTGTTTCGGGAGAATTTTTGCTGTGCGGGGAGGGTGGAGGGTGAAGGCCTTGGGTGGCCGTGCCTGCCTGAACGAGCGATTGGACGGGTCTGATTGGGTTGAGATCGGAGGCAAGAACCACTGGCCGCTCCTGCCAGGCCGTCTGCAAAGCAATTCTGACAGAAGGTCGCAAACCAGTTCCTCCTTCCTGCGAAAAACCGTTGAACCGCATGGCGCGAAACCTCAAGCAAGAAAAAAGGCGTCGATCCGTCTTCCTTGGCTCCCCTCCTTGCTCGTCTACGCCGCGGATATTGTCCAGCCGGCTGTCTTTAGCAACGCATTCCAGCGCCTAAATTACCGCAGACGCGCGGGCCAACAGTCAATATTTTCCGGGCAGCAAATTTGCTTTCATGGGTGTGTCTGACCCCTGCTGCAGTAGGCCATGTGATTGTGACGAGACTTGCATATATTGGCTCCTCACCAAACAATACCCCTTGCACTTACGCCCGCCAATTCTCTCAATTGGCCAACAATGGCTTCGAGGCAAATGAAGACATCTTCTTCTCGGCAATCTTTTCACAATCTCGCTGTGCACGTTCAAAGATATATATAGTCACTCTCGTGGCCCTGCTTCATTTGCGGAGGCATGACTCTTTCCGGCCTCTCCCCGCGCTCCGTTCATCCCGTCTTGTTCTGCGTGCGGCTTCTATTCTCTCCGGCTGCTAGCCTATCTTTGAGGCGACAAGCTTCATCCGTTGTGACGCTCCAAGCGGGTCCAGCGATCTGATCCCGTTCACATGGCGGTCACCTGTTTCTTCTTTTCTTTCCGCTACCGGTTTCGTTTCATTCTGATTAGGTGTTTCTCTGTATGATTGATGGACTTACATCGTCTCGTTTCACAAGTTTCATAACTTGTTTCCGTACCCATCTTCGGCGTCCTCCGGTCAGCTGTCTTGCTTGGGTCCCGAGGTTGTGAAGTTGCCATGGTTCTGTTGGACAATCCTTCGACAACCAACAGTCCAGGTCTCTGGTTGGAAAGCGAACAGCTGGACCGAGCGGGCTACCTGCCGAAATCCTTCTTCAGCCAACAACTCGATGTTCACCGACAGTTGGTTGTTGACCTTTTCTTGTCATACCCTCTTCATTAATAATTGTCCTTTGTCATGCTTCACCGTAAGAGAGAAAAGAAAACCATGGGTCAATTGAATGACTACTCTCGTCATTTTTGAGGCTGATGGTGGACGAGACACGGCTACTTGACGGGCGCTCACGGCTCGCGTGCGATGAACGACTGCTCATATCATTGACTCCTTCTTATCCATGCATGCAAAAGAGGGTTCAATCAAAAACCCCAAGTTTTCCAGATCCCATTCCATCTTCCTGGATCAAGGTGGATTTATCAGAATAAACTTGGGTTTAAACAAGTGACTGTCGCGATAGACGAGTTGGGACAACGCTGACGCAAGACATTAATGGACTGTTAATGAGACATGTCCAAAGGCGGGCATTTAACAATTATCGTCATCATTATTTTTTCAAGTCAGCTTCCCTATTACGGAAATAGCTGGGCTCTAGCTATGTAGTGGGATTCGATGTTTGTTAATCACAGGGTAGCAGTGCCACAAGCAGTTGAGGTCAGTCAGGGCCAGGATAAAGTTTTGGGCCAACATAAGTTTATTCTTGGGAGTAAATTCTCTTGGGGATAATCCTTGAAGTTAATGTTAGTTCGTTGAGAATAATTTGTTTTTATTATGTGTTTAATGTGTCTACATGTAACTTGGTGTTCAGCTTAAACCTTCTCCTTCAGAACACTTGTTGGCTGGGAGTGTAACCCGGTCGTGTCGGCAATAGCCCATAAGCATGCCACGATGGATATCGGATCCTACTGTTAAGACTTCTGTAGTGACTTTAAACATAAGGAGGCGGAGTTAGCTGAGGAACCTGCAACCTGGACGAAGAAATCTCGGTGAGCTCTCGAGTGTCTACCGATTCAACAACCTAGCTGAGCTGCCGCGTCCAGTCCCCATCAACGAGCATATCCAGCTCGAGTCAACGCTGAACTAGATAAGGACGGCAATGCAGAGCCAACCGGCATAGGCAGAGAACCTGCGGTTTTGCCAACCTCATGAAGACTTCGAGTCTATTGCTCGTCGAACTGTAGACAGTTTGAGAGCAATCACATCGTTGCAGGAGTTTTGTGTGTTTGGCCCGATACCTCCCCCATCATCATTGCCCTCCCAGTTGTCGGCATTGCAGAAACTCCTCATCAAACAGGTGATCCCTCTGACTCCCTTCGCGAAATCATCAACCGTCTCAAACGCAAGCGCGGTGAATAAGCCCGCGCCCACTTGTTAATGGACTGTTTTATTTGGTTTCTTCTTGTTCTGTGTACGGTAGAGTAGGAGTGGTGCTTGGAGGCTTTTTATCCACTCGGTGCTTGAGCTGGTACGGTTCTCCTCCCGAAGTTCCATTAGTATTGTCAAGTAGAACCTAGAATCAAAGAGCTTGCGTTGACTTCCTCATTGCCGAGTAAAATTGACATACAGATAAATTCTCCTCATTAATGAGATAACTGAGCTCTTTATTTGGGCGTATGAACTGCTGGATGCCATTTGAGTAAGTGTATAAGTTAATTCGTAAAGTCTACGAGAGAATAAAGAGGGGAGGGCGTCACAATCCGGCCACCCACCACAGCGAGAATCACAACCTCATAGCACGGTCAAAAAGGAGCAGCCCGACGATCAAGAAGAACAATATCCAATAGACATGGCAAAAAAATGTTATACAATTGTATTATTGTATGCATGAACCGGGAATCGAACCCGGACCGCGGGCAAGTTCATGTTTCACACTTTGTGTGTCTGTGCATGGGAAGCCCGCATTCTACCACTAAACTATTCATGCTGTTTGCAGCACGACCATGCCATTGTTGACGATGGAGATAGAAAACACGGACTATATATCTTGTGATCCTGGTCCTCCTCTCGAGGCCTCTGCGTCAATTCTAACCTAAAAATGGCATCACACCACGGGTAGTCGTTCACTATCCGTACAGTCATGTTTTGCGAATCTTTTATTATCCCTCTCTCTATGGAAGTATTCGCCCTGAGCAGCTTGGCAGCGCAACAACTCAATCGCCCAAGTGGAGTCGCGCTCAGTGTAGGGTAGAGCTAAAGCAAGTTTCCCGCAAAGCTAGCACACTGGACATAACGGAGTCCGACCCCTCCAAGCTGTCCCTCACCAACTTCCACATCATCGAGACCTCTCCTCTAACGCTCCAAATCTCCCCCCCTCCGAACCACCTCTCCAACACCTCTCCCGCCTCCCGAACCCTCCTCGGCCACACGCTCCTCTGCCACACTTCACCAAAAAACCCACCGCCACCATGGCAAGCAAGGTCGACCGCATCGTGGCCCGGCTGCAGAGCAAGATCGCCGAGGGCGACTACTACGAGGCCCAGCAGCAGACGCGCGTGGCGGCGGCGCGCTACATCAAGACGTCCAACTGGCCGGCCGCCATCGACGTGCTCGCCAGCGTCGCCCAGTCGCTGCTCCGCGCCGGCCAGGGCGGCAGCGGCGGCGACCTGTGCGTCATGCTCGTCGACGTCTACAACCAGGCCCAGCTGGCCCCCGACGGAACGAGCAAGGGCCGCCTGCTGACGTGCCTGCGGCTGTTCAACCCCGAGGAGCCTACGAGGAAGAAGTTTGTGGGGGACATGGTTGGGTGAGTGGCAAACAGGCAAGAAGGTCTGGAGAGCGCGGTGTGCTGACGGTTGTAGGTGGTCAGCAAAGTTTGGAGAATACCCCGCGGGAGACCCGGAGCTTCACCACGTCGCGGGGACGCTCTACGCCGAAGAACACGACACGTACGAGGCAGAGAGACATTTAGTGCTGGGGACCAAGGACTCGCCCGAGGTGTTGACTAAGATGGAATACACGTGGTACAAGGAGGGCTCGCCTCACGAAGCGGGCCTCTTCGCCGGCCGGGCCGTCCTGCCCTACCTACTCGTGGGCAACGTCCGCGCCGCCAACGCCTGCTACCGCCTCTTCACCAGCACGCTGAGCTCCGACTTCCCCGGCCTGGGCGTGCAGGACGTGTCGGCCTCGAGCGGCGACGCGCGCGTCTTCCCCAGCCTGCCGCTCCTCAACTTCCTCGGCTTCCTCCTCCTGGCGGTGCAGCGCGCCGCCTCGGAGCTCTACAAGGGCCTCGTGTCAAAGTACGCGACGCAGATCAACGAGGCCGAGACGTGGGGGGACGCCCTCCATATGATTGGCGAGATGTACTTTGGCATCGCCCAGCCGCGCAAGAGCAACCCCCTGATGGACATGATGAGCGGCTTCTTCGGCGGCGGCGGCGCCCCTTCGCCCGCGCCGGAGCAGCAGCGGAGGACCGTCACGCGGGGTTTGGACGCGCCCGCGCCCGAGGGCCTGGATTGATTGGATGTCTTGCGTGCAGAGTTTGTATATCATGACTTGGCCAGGGAGAAACAAAAACATGGACAGCGGGCGTTGCATGGGATGTTTAACCGCGGGGCTGTTCTTCGGGCTCAAACATCCAGTTGTCCTCGGCGAGGGCCGCGACTTTTGCTCGGAGGCTCGCCTTGACGGCTTCGAGTAGTTCTAGGATTTGATCAGTTGACGAGTCGAGGCTTCGACGTGTGAGTAACGACACACCTTCAGGCTGATCCGGAACGCTACTATGATGAATTCTATGGTGTTTCACCGCCTCGGCCAAGCGCTGTCTCTCCTCTATGAAAGTTTAGCCTTCAAACACACATTCCAATTCCACTCGTAGCCTCGGGGCAACGCACTCTCTGTTTCCTGGCCGTGGTCCAAGGGCATCTCATCGTCGTCGTCGAGCACCGGCGTAGGCGGGTCTCCCAGCTCGATCTCGCCGTGCTTGTCGCGGACGACAATCTCGGACGTGTCGGAGAGCACGTCGACGTCGAGGTGCAGCGTCTCGGCCGACGCCGACGAGCTGGCCGTCGGTCGTCGGGTTAGTTGGCTCTGGAAGAGGTTGCGACGGACTCCGGCGGCGGTGGTGGTGCCGTGGTGTCGGGTGCGCGTGACGCCGCCGTTTGCGCCTGCGCGGGGGCGGTCGGCCATGGGGAAGGTATGGAGTTTGGGGAGTAAGGGATTGGAGAGGTATGGGGTTTAATGAGATGGTGTTGTTGTTATGATACCGGTATGGATGTGTGGTGTCTGGAGGTGGGTGATTGAAGTGGCTGAGAAACGTGGGGTGGGTGTTGTTGACATGAGTGGGGATTGGCAGGGCTGAGTGTTGGCAGTTGCGCCATGATGACTTGACCAACAACAGACATGCACGAAGTACGTATTGGATCGGTTCACTGTGAGCTCTTGGATTATAGATGTAAGAACCTCACAATATGGAACCTCGTAAAAGTAACCCAAAGTATGAATGAATGCCTTGCCTAAAACGACGCTAAATAACAACACCTCAATATCCCATCCCTCAATGACCGTCAACCCAACGACAACACCCGAGTTAATAGCATGCCGAGCAACTTGTAGGCATCTCTGCCGCTCTGATGCCGCTACTTAACTCTGGACCATATTATACAAACGAAAAGCGCTGATGCGGCGCCTGCAAGTGCGAAAAGCCGGCGCCAATTCCATCGATGCGCCTACAGAGAAAGGTTGTAGGAGTATTCGTCCTCCATGTTCTGACTGACCCAGAGAACAACAGAACTAGACGAATTAGCCGATTTCAAGATATAGATATCTACATCCCGGATATCCAGACATACCTGAGCCCGACCAAGGCATTGCTCACGACATTCTCGATACCCATGCCCAGCGCCGGCATGGCGACGCTGGGCACGACAAACTTGAGCACAAAGACGGTGACGCCGCCGGCCATGCCCCCCGCCAGGGCGGCGAAGCCCAGGAACAGCACGACGCGGGCCTTCCAGGCGACGCCGGAGCCGCTGTAGCTGAAGGAGTCGGCGCTGAGGCGCTGCTTCTCGACCGAGTTGATGATGAGCATGCCCAGGGTGGAGAAGATGAAGGGCAGCCAGTCGACGAACTTTACGTGGATGTCGGAGCCGTTGTTGGGGGATTTGGACCAGACGGCCGAGTCGAGCATGACGTAGAAGGCGATGGAGAACTGGGGGGGTTAGCTGGAGGGAGGTGTATTGGGGCGGCATTTCTCGAGGCGAATAGTCGATGGGAAGGACATCGAGATGCCATCTTTCGGGACGTACCAGACCACCGGCGCCGTAGATGCCGGCGTTGCGAGCCCAGATGCTGTTAAGCCACTCGGGGCGACGAAACTTCCAGAGGCGCTCCTCTTCCATGTTGTCGGCTGGAATTCGAATCGGGGTATCGAGTCGCTGGGTCGCTGAGCGGATTTCGGTAGACTCGGGGATGATCGAAGCGAGAGGGACGCGATGAAGGTGTCGTCGAGTTAGGCAGGCCTGACGTAGGGTAGGGATGTTGGAGCAGCTCGGAGGCTCGCGATGACGAGGCTGGCGGATTGGTCCATGGTGAGTGGGGCCGTATTGAGTGGGTCACGTGCCTGTCGCATTACTCCGCCCCGGAGCTGACGGACGGAAGTGAAACTCCAACGACTTGTCTTTTTTTGGTCAATTGGAGGGCGTGAGATCCTCATGTTTTGTGCCGTTTTTCACATGTCTCTGATTAAATATTCGTTTATATCTTTAGTATTGATGAAAGCTATGTCGACTTGGGTCTATGTGCTGGTTGCCTGATATACACCCCGGCCCCTATCCACCGAGGGACTACCAATAGAATTCGCCATCATCTCAACTCGTCCATGTCATCACTTCATCCGAATCGTCAAGGTGTCTATACTGCTTTATGGAGAATAATTCGACTCTGGACGCCGTGTCTGTCAGCCATTCCCACCGCCATTCTCATTATTGTTACCCGAGACGAACACGATCAACACGGTGGCGTATCTGTGACTGGTCAACATCTACAACTTACAAACAAACAATCGAGGTACTCACGTTGTGCCCGCCACTATCAGCTCTATCGTCTTGGACCGGGTCAGCCCCGAGAGAACAAGCAGGTAACAAACCGTCGATATCATGACGACAATGATGCGGCTCAGCGTGCTCGTGAGGAGGTTGCACACGACAATGGGCATGAGCAGCAGCACCGTCACGAGCGACAGCATCAAGGCCCGGGCGATGCGCTTTATCCACGGTCCCGAGTAGACGAAAACGTCGGCGTCGGTCGAGACGCCGTCAAAGTTTTTCTAAACCAAACGGGTCAGCTTTGTGCTTCAACGAACAAGGGGCGTCATTCGCACGCTGGGCCGCCAGCGCCGGCTGAAGCGGATCAGGTTGTCTTCCACCCACGCCTCGAACCGGAGCATGGCGCTGTCCTTGATCATGGACACGGCGAAGAGCTCCTTTTCGTGCGTGAGGTATTCGGATTCCTCCCTCGCGAGACACCGGTTGCTGCTCAGCCAGTTGCGCAGGCTGGTGGCCTCTCGCCGCGGCGCCTTTTCATAGCTGAGCGTTCTGTGGGCTCTCTCGACGAACTGATCTGGCGGGAATTCAGCGATTGGATCACGACCTTCAGCCCTGGCGTACCGTAGTCTGCGAGGCCGGCCTCGATGTCTTGGAGGACGGCCTGACGCTCGGGGTTGCGGTCTATGCGACTCTTGCTGAGGAAGACTTGGCACTTTTCCAAGTCGTCAATGTCGTCGAGCTTCTTCTCGAGCAGGGACAACTTGTCCTGCTTCAATAGGAGAAGGCGGGCTCGGAGCCGGTTGAAGCGGCGGGACACGAAGAAGCGGTCGTCGGAGGAGATGAGGGCCGAGAATCGAGGGTATCCGGCCTTGTACTCCTCAACTAACCTCCATCAGCTATTACTCAGGATGGAATTCTATTTTGACGCACTCGTTTTTCTTTGGTCCTTCTTCTCGTCCTTTTTGAGCGTCGACGTCGACATGGACGACGACGACGGAGTGTTAAAGACTGGTAGGCAAGTGCCGCGGGCTTCTTTTTCGGACGCCATCAAGATGCACGAGCAGCAAGCAAAACGCAGCAGATGACGGAGTCGTCTATCTTTCCTAGGCGAGCGATACGACCATGAAAAGCACGAGGCTGTTTTGGGCGAAATGGGCTGACGAGATCCAATCATGGGATCCCACGTCAGACGCCGAAATCTCCGCCCGTTTAGACCCGTTTGTCAAAACGGCCCCCAACGATAGGCGCCGCCGAGCCTTGAAAGGTTTCAATGCGACGCTGATGACTCTTTTGCTGAGAGCAGCAAGGCTTTTTCGGGAGGGAAAGCAATTGTGTGTGTGGTTTTGGGCGTATAAGAGGAGCCGGATCCTCGAGGCAGTTTTGCGGTATTAAACCATGATCTCAAGCTAACATCATGTCCAAGTCTGATCAGTAAGTTGGGCGAGGGATGAGTTGAAACTATGCTAATGGGGGTTTTTTTAGGAAGAGAGATTCCGTCAACGACGCGACCAACGAGGTTGACGATGACACTCGCCCGTGGATTCAAGAGCGCGTTGTGGTTGGTGTCGTGTTGTTATCTATTGTAGTGTTCACCAACTGACGAACGATGCAGAAACACCAATTCTACGCCGGCGACGAGGTCAACTTGCTACGCGATGATGGCTCTATTGATGGACCGTTCCTTATTGAGTCGTTCCGCAAGGGAAACAAGGTGACGCTCAGCCACATGGACGGATCGCCGGTGCTCGGGGGTCGCGAGTTCAGCGTCGACATGCTCGAGATGGCGTGAAGAGGGAGAGTGAGGGTGAGAGCGAGAGCGAGAGTGAGACTGAAAGAGTGTGAGAGAGTGGCTGTGAAGGTGCGGGGTTGAAATAGGCAGAATACTAGACGCCGGGTAACATGCACCTTGTCCCCACGCAAGGCTGATCCTCAACCAGGGTCTTTCTTATTTATTGCTGCCTGAGTCTGCCTCGGCGAAGCCTTCTTCTCACTCACATTGCACTACACTCACCACTGACACAATGGCCACAGTCACAGCCCCATCCCCATCCCCATCCCGCCACGCCATCCTCATCGGCATCGACGCCTACCCCTCCCGCCCTCTCAGCGGCTGCGTCGCCGACATCTCCGCCGTGCAGCACTTCCTCGAAACCCAGCCCGGCCCTCCCATAACCATCCAATCCTTCACCGCGCCCTTCATTCCCGAAGACCCCTCCCCGCAGGACTCGCCCGACTGGCCGTCGTACCGCAACGTCACGCGCGCCTTGCAGCGGCTCACGGCGTCGGCTCGACCGGGCGACGTTGTCTACGTGCACTTCTCGGGACACGGGACCCGGTGCGACGAGGCGGGGCCCGAGGACGTGGCTCACCATGCCACGGGGGACCAGGGGCTGGTGCTGCTTCACGAGGATCCGAGGAGGGAGGTTGTGCTCGCGGGGTTTCGGTTGGCGGTGGCGTTGAGGGCCATGGTCGAGAAGGGGTTGAGGGTTACGTTGGCGCTGGATTGCTGTTTCTCCGGGGCGGTGTATCGGCATGATAGTTCGGGGGTTCGGTTCGTTGCCAGGGAGGACTTGTGTTTGGGTTCCGGGTTGGATGAGGAGGAGGAGGACAACAACTACAACGAGGAGGAGGACAAGGAAACCAACAACAACAACAACAACAACGACAACGAGGATGAGAAGGAAGAAGTAAATACCCGCGGCGGAGAAAAACGAACCGCCTCCCTCCTCCCAAACTGGTTCATCAACCCCTCGGGCTACGTCATCCTCACCGCCTGCGGCCCCCTCGAACTCGCCCGCGAGCGTCCCATGGACGACGGCCTCCGCCACGGCGTCTTCTCGTACCACCTCCTGGCCCTCCTCAAGAGTTCCCATCTGGGCCTGGGCGTGCGCCACCGCGACGTGTACACCCGGCTGCGCGCAAAGTTTGACGAGCTGAGCAGTCCGCAGCACCCCGAGTTTTACGGGAACCAGGACCAGGCTTTCTTCGGGGGGGTTGCTACCAGGGAGATCGGGGAGGGGGAGGGGGAAGGGGGGGTTTCGTTGCCGATTGTGAGGAAGGGTGGGTTGCTGAGGTTGCAGGTTGGGAGGGCGCATGGGGTTAGTGAGGGGGATGAGTTTGAGCTTGTTCCTTGGGGAGGTGCGGGAGAGGGGGGGAATTCCGAGGTGGATGGGGAGCAGCGTGTGAGGGCGTATGTCAAGGAATCTCGGGCTTTGTCTTCGGACCTTGAGCTGCTCAACTCCACGGCTTCTCTCGAGACCACGGGCTGGAACGCGAAACCGCGAACGTGTGCTATGCTGCTACGCTTCCCCATCGCACTCGCAAAGGACCTCCCCCGCGGGACTGACTGGCCTGCTACTCTGAAAGCCCGCTCCCTAGCACCCTATCCCGAAACCCTCCGCTCGTCAGCATCCTTCTACGTCCACCTCACCTCAGACGGTCAAAACTTCGAAATCCTCGACCCCTCCAAACCCATCATCAACCTCCCCCCCCTCCCAACAACCTCCATCACCACCCTAGCACACACCCTCGAACACCTAACCCGCTACACCCTCGTCCGCAACCTAACCAACCCCCTCCCCTCCCCAACATTCACATCCACCTTCACCACAACCATAACCTCCCTCGACGCCCAAACCCACGCCCCCAACACCCTCATCCGCGTCGAACACGACCCGTCCCTCAAATTCCACTGCACTCTCCGCGTCGTCAACACCGGCCCCTCGGACATCTACGTCTCGCTGTACAACCTCGGTTCCTCGTGGGAAATCGAAAACGTCTCCCGGGGCGCGTGCGAGGTGGTCCTGCCCGAGGCGCGGGATAGGCGGAAGCGCGGGGTTTTCTCGCGGAAGCTGAAGATGGTCTTGTCGGAGGAGATGCAAGGGAGGGGGTTTGATAGCTGTGATGATGTGATCAAGGTGTTTGTCACGTCGAGGCCGACGTCGTTTGCGGTGCTGGAGTTGCCCGAGATGAAGGGGGAGAAGGGGGAGGCGAAGAGGTCTG
>JAMQMW010000106.1:0-45738 GCA_024115155.1 Thelonectria blattea
CCCCCTCCTTCGTCACACGGCCACCGCCCAGCCCGCCCAGCCCGCCCAGCCAGGCACAACAACACACAAAAGTCCGCGCTCATGCGAATAAGCATGTTAATGTTGCATATCCTTCTTTTTCCCTGAATACGAACGTTTCCCTGGGCCCAAGGAGAAGCTAACGCCTGCGCTACGCAGGGAGGGGAGGGACAGCCACCGGAAGCGACACAGCAATAAGTAAAACGTCCTTGGTCCAAAGTGGCTTAGACGATCAACATCGACCCGGCGGATACGAACTGATGTAACGATATGGTCAACATGACACACAGGCTGACCCGAGAAAGGTGGTGCTGGGACCAGGAGCTCGCCGTTGAGAGGAAGACGAAGAAGCAGCAGCAGAAGAACTCTTTTGTTTATTTTCATATATGCGCATGCCCATGCTGCTCCTCCTCCTCCTTGTCTTTGAACCGCCCGCGCATCCGAATCGAACCGCATCTGAAAGAATCCATCCAATCGGATACACCGGCTGTTGGGCGGTCAAGCTGAGGGCAGGGCGTCCTTCTTTTCAACCTGAAAGTGAGTGAGTGAAAGCCTCAATGAGTTGTCTACCCCCTCCCATGACCGAAGCCAAGAAATGTTTTGTTTGTTTTTCCATTAATACTTTCGTGCGGCTATTGAAAGACATTGTCTCGGTCGTGCAGCGTAAGCAATTGTGTCCGTGACTTGTCTTATTATTTGTTGTCTAGTGAAATAATTAGGTATCTGGCTATTCTTGGACTTGTTCGTGGAGGCGCTTCCAAGTTCCAAGACGCCCTCTTCCTCTTGGCGCCGTATTCCCCTCTTCCACACCCCGGCCTCATTTTTCGCATCTCACAACCCTCCCAACTCCATCATTCACTTGCAGCCATTCACTGATCATCACCAATGCTTCCCCACACGCGTGGCGCTCGCCGCTCACATCAATTGCCCGGCCAAGCTGCAGCTTGCCGCTGATCAGCCTCCCTCTAGCCTGCCGATCGCCAGCTCGACTTCAGCTCCGAGTAAACCAGGGGCGCCAACGAGATGCAGTCATGGCCCGTAGCGTCTCGGCACTGCCTGTAGCCCGTCTTCTCCCCTTCATTGGACCACGTTGTCGGAGCCATTTTGAACCACCATGTGTGTGTGGGCGTCGGGTAATCGGCGATGCACCAACCTCGTTCACGGAGAAGGAAGATGCTTGGTGGTGATGATGATGATGATGATGGGTGAAGTCTTGCCGGATGCTGCCGGATCAGCTCTTTTCAGCCCACGCACCCACCGTGATGCAGAGGCAAGCAAGCTTGCATGTCCAGCTCTCTCGTCTTGCCTCAACGAGTTATGCCGTGTCATACGACAGAACGGTAAGGCAGCCTTTTGAGTGTCGACATGCAGGACGTGCCGCATGAGAGCAGCCATGTCAATGTCAGACCAACAAACAAGAAACATGCTGCCAATGGCATCGAGGCACATGTGCGCCAATTAATCGTTACGACGTACGGACTTGTTGCTCCAGAGCTTTCCGAGAAATATTCCCCGATACGTCGGTAGATCAACCGTCATCATCGTGGGTTGTTACCCCGCGCAAATGCTTTCCATCGGCTTCATCTTCGTCAAGCTAGATGGACAACCCATTTGCTTGTAACTTCAATGGCCCAAACACAAATTGGGACCGTAGAACAAAGGCGATCGCTCAATGGGTTGCACTCTACCCGTCTTCATCGATCCATATTGCCAATATTCAGCGCATTGCCTGATTTCTATTCTCGAGAGGCAGGTTTGTTGCACTTTTTAGGCAAGCTACCCTTGACAAGGATGCGTCGGCACCAACCGACCATGCCGCGACGGCCAATCTGGGTTTTTTCATCACATGCGCCGCAAGAGCATGCAGACATAAACGAATGTGACTCTTGTCGATTTCCAGTCGGCATCCTACTTGATCAGCTTGTCATGTGGCCGCATCCAACTTCACCGTGTCTGTGCTGTACTATGTATGTGTGTATTCCGTTTTGTCCGAGATGGTTGCCACCCTCTCAACAACGAGACCTGTAAAAAGGGAATAAGTTTAAAAATACTCATACATAATAAGCTTTTCATATGGCTTAGCTAGGCTGATTTTAAACTTCTTTGCTACGATCTGGTCAAGTGAGTACAATGAACATCAGGTCTTGCCTACTCTCTTCCGACCTGAACGGAACAGCCGTCATGTATTCGTATGGAGCCCGACTCACAACCAGGTTTCAAGCACCTGACTCACGACTTGATACAAGCGTCGGCCGGATATCAAAAGGCCACTGGGGAAGACTCATTACTGCCTATGCCAGAAGTCTGAACCGGCTGTTCGGGCACCCTACCGAACCAAAGACAAGAAAAAGCTGGACGAGAATGACACTCAGATGCAAGACAACTTTTACGCGATGATAATTGTCGATTCTGCAGCACCAGCGTGAACTCAAACACGACAACTGACTCGGACAACTCCCGTCACTACCGAGGGAGCGTAACTGCGGGTTGAGTGCCTTCCGTGCGTCGCATTTCTTAGTAGCCCTGCAAAATGCAGCCGTGGTATCCAGAAATTGGAACGGCACACTACGCTAACATGGCGATATCTAAAGTCATGACTCGTCGCCAGGACGAGAATCACCTTACATCGGAAAATATACCATCATGAGGAGGACCAATATGCCAACGTGTGCAACAGTGGTCCCTCTCAGAGCCCTCTATGCCCATGTTACCACGGAAACTGCCCATGCTTCACGGACGTCGTCGTCCATGTCAGCGGCATGCTCCCAAAGAACACTGGCAGCTCCCGCATGCACTTGAGCCGTTTCTCGCCATGGCCCGCCGACTGGCTGATGGCGATCTTGGGCTCCTCGTTCGAGGGTGGCAAGAGGCCGTTCACCTGTAATGGAGGCTGGCACGTTATCGCCGATACCAGGAAGTTCATGGCGATGTCGTCGCAGTTGACCTGCGCATCCACGTATTCCCGAAGTGTCGTCATGAGAGGATCCTCGGACCACCAGTACTCGAGAAAGGCAACGTGGACGAACGCCAGGCCCGTCATAATCACTGAGTAGGCGTCGTGCGTCATTCCGAGGACCCATTGAGCGTCGCCGTCGGATCTCGTGTGCGTGCGGGCAAAGGCACCCACGATTCGATCTCGACCCTGCTTCCGCCAGGTTTGGAACGCAAACTCCATGTCCTTTGGATGGTAATATACGTCGTCGTCGTGCAGCAGGATGGCTTTCGTGCGGTACGCGGGGATGGGTCGGAATTTCTCGTTGATGCTGTTTTTCGATGTGTGTCGGAACTTGACGGACACATTGTGCGCCGAGATGAAGTCTTTTGGAGGGTGTGTAAGTTGGTCGTTCCAGACGACATGCAATTCGAGGAGGGAAGGGACGTGTTCGGCGACGAGAGCTTCGATGGTTCTATCGAGAATCCGCGGTCGCCTGAAGGTTTGGAGAACGATTCTGCAGTACAAAGCGAGGTCAGCACGGCGGAAACCGGCCTCTCGGAGCAGGGGAATGTCATCATACGTAAACTTGTCGTCGAGAAAGTCTTCAGACTTGGCCTTTGCCGCGTTCCATATTGCTGGAGAAATGTGACGCCAATTGTCCGGACACTCGGTCACCTTTTGATCTGGCAAGGAATCCAGCGTCGCCAGGGTCGGGGACGCCAATGTTGATACATGTGGTGACGGTAGCGAAAATGAAGATAGAAAGAAGAGACACGATGCGAGCACGAAAGCTGCAACAGCGATGGTGGTGACTTTTCTCGACAGCCAGGACGGCAAAGCGGAGGATGTCACTGACGTCATGGTGGAATGCTCTTGGAAGACAAGGCGCTAAGAAAGGACAGAAGCTGCATCGACGTATCGAGATGAGGCGTAGTCCGTATTAATGTGTGGAAAGTGACGATGCGCTAAAAGCGCCGCGACAGGGTTACGACATTTGGCGGGTTTGTTGATGAAGAAAGGAGAGAAGAAAGAGATGATGGTGGCTTGCCGCTGCCAGTTGGCGTTGCAGAGAGGCACAACGCTTTCCCGCTAACGGCGACGTGCAGCCGAAGGAAGGATCGATGCATTTTGTGTGTTTCATTTTCGCACCGGCTCAGTCCATGCCCGAGTTAGTCAAGCCAGGGGTAAAAAGCTGATTTGCGTCTGCGCCAGGGGTTTGGATTCATTCTCGCGATTGCCAAGCCAGATCGGATAGAAGAGTCCGGAAATGCTTCCATCAAGGGAGGAGACAGAGTGACGCATTCAAACGTTGGCAACATCTTCTCGTGCGCGACACAAGGACTCGACGGGACTTGAGACTCCAGAGGAATGAAGACATCAAACAATATCCACTTTCCTAAATTCCGCTGTCCTCGAGAATCGATAGTCTCAACTGCAGGAGCGTTTAGGAGAAGGGCTTCTCTGCCCCACCGTTCAGGAGCTCCAAGACTTTTACCCTCGCCAAGCGCTGGAATGAAAGTGATCAATCTTGATCTGTCAAGACCAAGAACCGGGCACCTTTTCATCCGCCGACGAGTGGTAGAGATCTGATAGTCCTACAGTCACGGGAGCTTCAAATCCTCCGTCCCCACTGCACGCTCGTGCCCGAACATCCACACATATTTGTCCCTCCATTATCTAGGTACACACGCATTGGACTTTCGCCATGGAAAAGGAGAAGCTGCCAGCGCCAGCCTCGGCCACGAAGCCCGCCGCTCGGCCTGAATCACTCATCCATATAGCAATTTTGATGTTGTGCGTACAAGCCATATAGCTTTCCCATGCCTTTCAATTAACCATTATCTTGACCAGTGCTTGGATTGTTTCTTCAAACTCGACCATTCTGGCCAACAAATGGCTGATTAGTTCGGGTGGTTTCGGTGAGTTTGCTCATACCTCGCACTCGGTAGGACGACACAGCTGACCAGATCCGTAGGCTATCGTATGTACTCCTCGCGTCTAACGCCGACAGCCAGGGCCTATCTATACTGATGTATGTGTCTCAGCCGTTTTCTTGACGTGCTGGCATCTCGTCTTCGCCTCCATCGTCACCCAGATCCTCGCCCGAAGTACCACCTTGCTTCACAGTCGCCGCTCCCTGCCCATCAGCGGCCGATTCTACCTACGGACCATCCTGCCCATTGGCCTGGTCGCGTCCGGATCTCTCGTCTGCACAAACTTTGTCTACTTCTGGCTCTCGGTGGCATTCCTCCAGATGATCAAGGCGGCCACCCCAGTCGTCATGCTCTTCGTGTCCTGGATGTTTGGCGTGGCAAACCCGACTCTGGGGAGCGTCCTCAACATCTTGATCATTGTTGGGGGAGTTGTCATGGCAAGTGTGGGAGAGCTCGAATTTTCATGGATCGGTGTAGCTTTCCAGTTCGTCGGCATTCTGTTTGAAGCCACGAGAGTTGTCCTGATCCAGATCATGCTGAGTGGCGAGGGCATCAAGATGGATCCCATGGTCGGGCTCTACTACTATGCGCCCGTGTGTGCCGCCATCAACTTTCTGGTCGCCTGCGTAGTCGAGCTGCCATACTTTACTTTGGAAAAGATGACGAGGCCCGACTGGATGATGCTCGTCCTCAGTGCTCCAATTGCATTCTTCCTCAACTACACCAGCATGGCGTTGGTCCGTATCCAATCCCCCAACGTGGAAGAGCGTTTGAAGGCGCTAACATGTTGCAGATCGGAAAGACGTCAGGCGTTGTCATGTCGTTGTCGGCCGTGTTTAAGAATATTCTGCTTGTAGTATGTTCAGTTTTGATCTGGCGGACGCAGATTACGGGCTTGCAGCTGGTTGGCTATAGCATAAGTCTTGCCGGTCTGGCATATTACTCCTTGAAGTAACTCTTTGGTAGCATAGAACTATCGGTAATTGTGATCTTTATTGAACATATCGCCTGAGGCCATTTTGGAAGAAAGGGAACTCTTCACCCAAGGAAAATATCACGCCCGTTGTTGTTCTACCAGCCCGCCTTTGACCCAGACTCCAAACATCTCAACATCAACTTCTCGTCTCAACATCCGCCCCCATTGCTGTCGATATTTATGCCAATTTCGGCCCCTCTCCGTGTCTCAGTGCAGTTGCTCTCATGGGATGGGAACCTCCCGAATCATCGTGGAAAGGCAGCCTTTACCGTATTTGGTTTAGTGCGGGGGCGGGGCATCCAGTCAACATTTGGAAAATTTCGCCCGCCGTCATGAGAACAAGTCGATCCAAAAGACCACAATTAACGACAAGATGTCTTGGGAGTCTTTTAAGTGTCCAGTCATTCATGATGGTCCTTGTTATTTTCCATTTCCTTAACCCCTCGCGTCTATGGTATCATTACAGGTCATCATGGTCTATGCCTTCCGACTTATCTACCACCTTACATTCGCTCTCGTCGACGAGGCGCCGCTCGGATGATGTCGTCGACTCGGAGAAGGAGCTGCGCCACGTGTTAGTTGAAATCTCAAGGTGGTTGTCGATGCGTGACATTTCTTACCTCTGCTGCTTCGCTGGCCGAAGAAACGACAGCCTTCTTCAGTTTGTAGCTCTCAATAACACCAAGATCCCGCATGTCGGCAATGCCACCGCTGGGAGTAAACAAGTCCAGACCGTACGTAGTGAGACCGTCGTAAATGGCCTTTCGCAATCGCGAGACAAGATCGCCAGAGTCCAAGCCGGCATTGTCGGCCAGAATGGTGGGCAACTGCCGTAGGGCGATGGCGAAACTGGACACAGCCATCTGTCGCTTGCCCTCAACACGGGTGGCAGCCGCTTCCACCGACTTGGCCATGAGCATCTCGGCGCATCCACCACCCAGCGTGGTTCGGGGCTCCTTGACAGTTTGTGACAGGACTGCCAAGGCGTCGTGCAAGCTTCGTTCCGCCTCGTCCAGGAGCTGTTCGGTGGCACCTCGGAGCACAATCGTGCAAGCCTCACCACCAGAGACACCCGAAAACTTGATGAGGGTGTCCTCGCCAATGATGACCTCCTCAATCAGATCGCAGTGGCCCAGCTTAATCTGTTCAGGGTGGTCGAACGTGGACGCAATCTCTCCGCCCGTGACCAGGGACAGACGCTCGATACCATCAAAGTCGGCATGCTCAATTGACATGATGCCGGCGTCCGTGAAGAGTTGCTCCGGCCAGTTGTAGATGAGCTGTCGGTTGATGAAGCAGTTGATGCCGTGAGCCTTGATCTTCTCCACCTTGGCCTTCATCTTCTCCTTTTCCGCCTTCTCCAAGTCGGCAAGCTTGCTTGTCGAAGTGACCTTTACCCGAGCTCCGAAGATCTTGACCTTGTCCGTGTCCATGGAAGTGTTGGCGACGAGGATCTTGGCTTTTTCTAATCGCTTGGGCTGGTTGACACCAATCTTCTTGTCGAGAATGAAACCCTCGTCAAGATACGAGTCGCTTAGCTTGCCACCGGCCTTCTTGATGATCTGGATATGGGTGAGATCGCACGACTTCAATCGAAGTACCGCATCGACGGCGAGCTCAGCGAACTGGTCTCGGTCCTGGGCCAGAACCTTTGAGCTGAGGGTGGTCCGCGCGATGGCGAGCAGGTCTTTTCGGAAAGCCTCGGGGTTCTTGCTGTGGTCGACTGCCGATTCCTCCAGCGCCTTCAAAGCAGCTTGGCTAGCTATTCTGTAACCTTCGATGATGGTCTGGGGGTGGATCTTCTTGTCGACCAGCTTCTCGGCCTCTCGCAGCAATTCGGCGGCGAGAACGGCCACCGACGTGGTGCCGTCACCGACTTCGTCATCTTGAACTTTGGAAATGTTGACCAAAACCTTGGCAGCAGCGTTATCGAGGGCGATCGACTTGAGAATGGTGGCACCGTCGTTTGTCACCATGATTTCGGCGGTCGAGCTAGGCCAATGTTAACGAGGTGTCGAAAAGGGGCGGGGGAGGGGCATCCGATGTGACGGCAGATGCGGTCAACAACATACGCTGACTGAAGGATCTTGTCCATACCCTTGGGACCCAGAGTGCTCTTCACAAGATCGCCCACGGCGATAGCACCGACAAAGGCAGAAAGACGGGCATTCTCGCCCTTCTCCTCGGTGGTGCCCTCTTCAAAAATCTGGGTAGGTTGGAAAGACTGGCGGGGTGGAAACGCAGATGGAGCGGTCAGCTAAACTGCGTCTTTGCGACGGAAACATCCGAATGGATGCGGACACGTGTTGATTCGGACAAGAATACATACCATGACGGGAAACCTGGCGACGTTCACACGGCGAGCTGATCTGTTGAAATGCTTCTGTCTCGAGGTACGACGACACGGAAGCACGTTCCTTTTTTCTCGAGCTCCAGCTAGCATGCGTTAGCAAGCGCACGCAGGCAGACAACCAATAGCGGCACGTGACTTGCCCCGCGCCGAGAAATTTGTCGGCGGAGGAAGATCGCTTCTCCGTTGCGCACACTTTGTGGAAACCAGAAAGTGAAGAACACCAAATTTATGCTGCCTCAGCCGGTCACCACATCTGCTCGAGCCCCCGTTCGCCCTCGAGCACGTTCTCCCCAGCCAAACTTTGCGCGTCGCTGAAGGTTTAACCTCCCAGGCGACCCAAGTTCGAAATTTCCCGACAGCCAGCTTCGAACTTCATAAAACCCCCGGCTGTGCGCCTGAACCGAGTGCGGACAATTTTCTACCCCGCCAACCCACCAAATTGCCCAGCATGGCGCCCTCCTTCGACCATCTCCGCGAGGCCGACCTCGACGACGACGAGTTCAATGAGGATGACATTGATATTTCCGATCTGCGGGAGCGCTTCGAGGTTTCGCTCGAGCAGGGCTACGATAGCTTCGTCGTCATCGACGGCCTCCCCAAGGTCACAGAGGCGCAAAAGCCCAAACTGGTCAAGTTCTTATTGAAGAAGCTCAACACGGTTGGAAAGACTCGCGAGGATTTGATACACATGCCCATGGGCGACGATGGAAATTCCCTTCGGTATGAAGTCTTCAGACCTCTGTTTCTCGTGTTCCCCACTGACACAAATATTGTACCAGTTTCGCCTTTGTCGAATATTCCTCTCCCGCCGAGGCCGCGGCCGCCACCCGCCAGTTGGACCAGATCCCGCTGGACAAACACCATATCCTCCGCGTGAACAAGTTCACCGATATCGAGCGATATGGCCGAGAAGGCCGAGTGGACGAGACCTACCACGCGCCTCAGATTGACGACTTTGTTGAAAAGGAACACTTGCGATGGTGGCTGAAGGACCCCGCGGACCGTGGCCGTGACCAGTTTGTCATGTACCGAGGAGAAAACGTCGGTGTATACTGGAACAACGAAAAGGATCAACCCGAGAGCGTCGTCGACCGTCAACACTGGACCGAGACCTTCGTTCAGTGGTCCCCTCTTGGCACTTACTTGACCTCCGTCCATGCCCAGGGTGTTCAGTTTTGGGGCGGTGCTTCGTGGTCGCGACAGGCCCGATTTGCCCATCCTTATGTCAACCTCGTCGCCTTCTCTCCCCATGAGAAGTACCTCGTCACTTGGTCTAACCGCCCAATCTCGATTCCCGACGAGGGCCATCCCGCCCTGTCCATTGACGACGATGGCAAGAACTATGTCATCTGGGACATCGCCACCTGCACCCCTCTCCGATCCTTTGCCAACCTCGAACCCCCCAAGACCGACGACAACAAGCCCCCACCCAAGCTGCAGTGGCCTGCCTTCAAGTGGTCTGCGGATGACAAGTACGTTGCCCGCCTGAACCCCGGTTCGTCCATCTCCGTCTACGAGCTTCCCCGCATGAACCTCCTCGACAAGACGTCCATCAAGATTGAGGGTGTCGTGGACTTTGACTGGGCGCCTTCTTCTCCCCGCCGAGACGGCGTGAAGACGTATGAGCAGCTCTTCTGCTACTGGACCCCCGAGATTGGCAGCAACCCCGCCAAGGTCGGGTTGATGAGCATTCCCTCAAAACAGGTCGTGAGGTCCCTCAACCTTTTCAGCGTTAGCGATGTCAAGTTGCACTGGCAATCCGAGGCCTCGTACCTGTGTGTCAAGGTTGACCGCCACTCCAAGTCGAAGAAGTCTCAGGCCACTACGCTGGAAATCTTCCGCATCCGAGAGAAGGGTGTGCCTGTCGAGGTTGTCGACACCATCAAGGATACCGTCATTAACTTTGCTTGGGAGCCCAAGGGCGATCGATTTGCCATCATCACGACGACGGAGCCCGTCGGCCCCACGGCCGTGGCTCCCAAGACGGCTGTCGCCTTTTTCTGCCCAGAGAAGGCCAAGGGACAGTTTGTCGGCAACTTCAAGCACCTCCGAACGCTTGACAAGAAGAACAGCAACGCCATCTACTGGTCTCCTAAGGGTCGATTTGTGGTGATTGCGACTATTCACAACCAGCAGAGCTCGGATCTCGACTTCTTCGACCTCGACTTTGAGGGCGAGAAGCCCGAGTCTGACAAGGATCTCACCGCCAACCTGCAACTTATGAACATTGCTGACCACTACGGTGTGACGGACGTGGAGTGGGATCCTTCAGGACGATTCGTTGCCACCTGGGCTTCGGTCTGGAAGCACACGGTAAGTTGAAGACTTCCTGACCCGAATGTGGCCATGGCTAATGTTTGAGCAGATGGAAAACGGATACCACATCTACGATTTCAAGGGCGAGGCATTGCGGGAGGAGCCCGTCGACAAGTTCAAGCAGTTCCAGTGGCGACCTCGACCGGCTACGATGCTCAGCAAGGACGAGCAGAAGCAGATCCGCAAGAACCTAAGAGAGTACAGCCGCGTCTTCGAGCAGGAGGATGCGGACCGTGGTGCCTCGGCCGATTTGGCCGTCGTGGAGGCTCGTCGCCGCATGCTCGAGGAGTGGTGGTCGTGGCGCACGACGGTCGAGAAGGAGGCGCAGGAGGAACGCGATGTTCTCGGTCTCCCGGCCGATCCCCACGCTGCTCTGCTCGAGGCGAAGACGAAGTCAATCCAGGGCATCACCTCGGAAGAGGATCGGGTCATTGAGGAGATTGTGGAGGATGTTTTGGAGGAGAATGAGGAGATTGTCCCATAGGTCACTGTCTTTTCTTGTGTTTGGCAAGCAAAAGGGTTGCTTGCGCTGGCAGAAAAATGGTTAGGGCGACGGATCAAATAATGAACTCTCAACGTTTTACTCGTGATGCTTCCGATTTGACTTGGAGGTGCTTGCTGCTTGCCTCGATGCTTGGACTCGACTGACTGGCCACTCGGAGGTGCATTCAATACCGCACGTCTCCTTCGAAGTTTCCTCAGCAGACTTGTTTTTTTTTTAAGCTCAATAAGCTTCAAATTCTAAAGCGCGCTCAATGCCCTCTTCGAGAAGTCACTCGTTCGTTTTGAGTTGATGCGATCAGAGACTATTCGCACTCGACCCGATCAGCTTGGGCTGAATCCGGAAGGGATATTTTGAGGTCGGTGAATCCCAGCTCGACCCAACATGCTTCCAATACGTACGGTGTCTCAATGTCTGGGCCATGTTCGTTTCTGAGAAGTGTGGTTTCGTCGGTTGGCCTGGACTCTCGTTGAGTGCGGAGTGAGTTTTGTTGATCACCGTTGATGTGGAGGGAGACTGTCGATCGGTGATTCTGAACCCCTTGGTCACACCGTTACGAGAAGTCCGGAAACGACTGCCTGAGTGAATATTGGACGATGTCTTGCTACGTCCAGGTGAAGACGGGACGCCAGGTGTCACAGGATAAACTTCGATGAGTGAAGGCTGGACTACGGTAGGCAGATCGCGCCCGAACGAGTGCGAGTGGGACAAGGGAAGACAAAACGACGTCCAGTCAAGTCTGTTTCATGACTGTAGTCACTCAATCTCCATTCCTAAGGCCAATCTGGCATGGTGAAGCCAACGAATTATCCCCCACGACTACAGGCTTCCTCGCCTAGTACGCACGTACCTTGGAATATACGGACACTGGAAGCTGAGCCATCACTTGAATGCGTCTGTTTGGACGAGGACTCGGATACATCGTCACACACCCTCTCGGAAAAAGTAAACAGACCCCATCGTCTCCATGCATAACTCCCTTCGCCACCATCAGCGAAGCCCGAATGAATCACACAATATCACACCGGCCAAGCTCCATCCAGAGGTCCGAGTGACAAGTCTAGACCGCCCGCAGGAACGGTGAACTCGTCGTTGAGAGCTGACACTCCAACACACGCGGTGGGCCGAGCCAATACCTGATCTGAACCTTGATTCCTCTCCCTGCCGTTGAAGGCGAACATCAACATGCCAAACAACCCCCAAAACGAGTGGGCGGGTCCCCGGTAAAGGCAGCCGAGAGCAAAGCTGAGTCAAAATGGGACGCCATCGTCACGGGGCGTGTGCGTTGCTTGCTTTTTTATTCTCCGGATGAGAGGAGCTAAAAGTCCCGATGGCGCACCCGTCGGAGAAAGGGAGAGGCGAGATCGGGGGAGACAAAAAGGCATTGAGATCGATGTAATACTTCCGTGGAGGGGAAAAGGGGCTGAAAGGGACCAGGTCTGTGGGTTGAGACAAGCGATTGCCAGGAGAAAAAGCCACTTCGATCTGACGATCGGGGCAGGCAGCGGTAGGGCGATGAAGCAATTTTGGAGGAGGCAGTTGAGTATTGTACGCTTTTGCACCGGTCGGGAGAAATTTCCATTCAACTTTCCGTCAAGCGGAAGCGCTGCATCATTGATTTTGGGTAGGTATCTACCTATTTACTGGTGACGGCCAGCCGAAATGTACCATATAAAAGGGGGCAAGGCACTCGTGCAAAGCCGTGCCCCATGTAATTAGGGGGCAATGGTCTCCTTCTCGAGGGGCAAGGGTTTGCTCGAGGGGGCAAGGCTTATCTCAAGTCTCGAGGGGGCACGGCTTTCCTACTCGAGGGGGGGCAAGGGTTTCCTCAAGGGGGCTATGTCCGGAGTTGGTGACTCTCCATCTTCTCTCATCATTCGTGATCGGAACCTTCAAGCTTTGGCAGTCGTCACTCTGCGGCAAAATCACCCCGAGAAGTTGGAATGTATCAGGAGGTGACTCTGAAATGACCCGTCTTGGAATATTTCAGGACGTATACCTCTTTATATACCCCCCCTTTCTTTTTTTTTCTTTTTTTTCTTTCTTTTCTACATCCATGTTGACGCCCTGTATCGTTCTCTTGCAGACTATATTTAGGAAATCAGACGTAAGATTTCATGAAGTCCTTGGTATCCTGGTTCATTCTAAGTCCCTCAAGCTGCTCTGCCAGACTCATCGTTCTTGTCGTTGTGGCGAATTTATTCCTCGTGTTCCTCCTTAATTCCTCCCCAGAAGCCGCGAACACCTTATGTATGGCCTCCAGCACTATTATCGCTCACTCAATTCTATCGGTCGACTTTGGCAACCTCACCGTACCATGGAACAGGGCGCCGACCAGCTGCACGTTGACAGTATGGACGGCCACTGCGTTCCCAACTTTACCTTTGACCCTCCCGTTGTTGCTAAGATCCACGGCCACGTCGAGAAACCTCCCGAGAACTACGGACAAGGGGCCTTTGATTGCCACATGATGGTTGCAAAGCCCAAGAAATGGGTCAAGGGGTTCGAGAAGGCTGGTTGCGATCTCTGCTGCTTCGGCTACGACGCTGCCTTTTTTAGTGCGGCATACTGAGAGGAGTAGGTAAATATTGAGAGGACTACTTGACCGACGATAATAAGCAAAGGCCGACGACGATAAGCAACGACACGACGACGACAGGCAAAGACCGACGACGACAGGCAAAGACATGACGGCGATAGGCAAAGGCACGACGACGACAGGCAAAAACACGACGACGACAGGCAAAAATATGACGACGACAAGTAGGCCGACAGATGGTTGATCACGTTTTCGAACATCTACCTGGAACAGGCCAACATCCGGAATGCCGTCGGGATGCCATTGAATGGCTCACGAACACCAACACGTTCGAAGAACCGGTAACTTCCCGTTCGGGGTGGATAGCAAAGACTTGGGACAGGCCTCCATTTGACTCTGTAGCTCAACGAACGCAGGTTGATACCAAGAAATACTGAATGGGAGGGCGCCCATGCGTGCAGTCGACCTCGCCAGCTAAACTCCCTCGCAAGCTCATTAATATCCACACAATCGATGACTCACTCAGCCATATGGCGGATCTGCGCATCGTTGACCTAGTGCGGACGGAATCCGTACACTTTCTTGGTGATATGTAATGACAGACTGAGCGGTCCCAGCGACCAGGGCCCGCGTCACGATGATCATACTGGGGATAACAAGTGTTGAACCTGGTCGAACCAGAAGCCCGGAACGCTTAATGGCATGAACTGAGAATTAATGTGCTTATTTAGATAGGTATAGAGTAGTCCTCTTAGAATTTACCTACTCCTTTTAGTATTTACCTATTTCTCTTAGTATTGACCTGCTCCTCTGAGTTTGCTCCCAGGTTATATGCAGAAAGACACATCCAAGAGTTGTCTAACAAAACAATCTACGGCATAATAATTCATCAAGGCAATGTACTCGATCACTACCATTCCCAGAGCTATACTAGAGATGTTTATTTTATTCCTTTGCTCATCTTCGTCCTGTCCGGCCATGGTGGAATGAGAGACACACGCCTCTGATGTCAAGACGGGCCTTTGACCACGGCCGGGTGCCTGTTCCTGCGCGATGAGAGACTAAAGAATGAAGGTTTATATCTCGTGTCTCAGCTTTCAGCCGTGAGCTGCTGACCATTTCGCACACAACCATATGATCTGATGCACGCCACGTCCTCTCAGCCTCAGACTAGCGATGGCGACGGCGACGGCAGCTTGTGAATGGCCCGAAGCGCGCCCAACGTTAAGAACGCGGATGAGCGGGCCGGATGAGGCATGGAAGGGAGAGAGTGCGAGGCGATCCGGAACCAAGCCGCCGCGATCAAATGTCAACTCTATTTCGAAATGGTCAGCCAATCACTGCGCCCAAAGAGCTCGTCTTCGGCCGAATCGAGGAGCATCTGCGCGCCATGAGCCTCTCACGTTTGCATCGAGGGTTGATCAAGATGCAAGTGGCATCTCGTTGACTACCCTCCAACTCGAGTGTTTTTACACCCACACCCTCCCACATGCTCCGTGCACTCACCTGGTTCATGATCAAACAGACATCATGATCAATCGCGTTGACCGAGTTGGGGCTCGGAAAGGGTGGCCAAGGATCAAAGAGAAACAAAGCACCGCCTACAAATGTCTAAGTATTGTGGACTCATCGACCTGTCAACCGGCCCCTCGCCGAGTACGAGCTAGATTCTAGACCGAGATTCGGTGCATCTCAGGAACAACCCAGTGTATTTGAAATAATAGTGTCATGTAATGGGATGGCTTGATGGGTTTTGCTGACCAGCAACCAGACCTCATTAAACGACCAGATTGGGGGAGGCGAACATGTTGATTTGAGGTGATGGCCAGACCCATCCCACGGCCGCAAGGAATTTCAACTTCAGCTCGCCTTGCCCAGCATCAACTCTTCACTTTGATGACTAAACATGACTGTCACAAGGTTCCAAGTAGGCCTTACTTGGAAGCGAGACTGCTGGCTTGGTTGTCTCGCTAGACTCTGATTGGGTGACCTTTAGGGTAGATGACATGGGGGTGAACGAGAGGGGAACCGTGACGATCGCGTCAAGAGTATCCGTAGATGAACAAGAGATGTTCTGCTTAATTAATTTGGGAAATAAACAAGTAATGGCTCTATGAGCATTGTTCCTTTTACAATGGACGTTGCGTGGTTGGGGGCATCTGGAATATCGTGTCACACTTGCTTAAATGTAAGAGGCATCAAAAGTCAGGATTTGTCCAGTCAGATCATATGAAGCATTTGCCAAGCACAGATGCTCTTGATGGGTTGCCTGGACACTGACACAACTGAGTCCACCTCGTCATTCGGATGAAGGACATAATTAAGAAACTGACGTACACCCATCCAAGCGTAAATCGTCTGCAGAGTCCAGGTGGCATCACCATGGACGTGTTGCCTGGATGGTGGCCTCGAGGATACCTTTGAAAGGAGCTCCTGGCAAACATCTGGGTGGCGGCGAGGGACTGGACATTTGGCATAGCAAAGAACCTCACAATGCCTCCTTTGGGATTTGGGTGTTGGGATTATTTTCATGACATTCCGCAAGGGAAAGCACAGAGAGATGATAATAGAGGCGCTCTCCGACGAAAACGCGCGACCATATCGACATGTAATAAAGGTGCTTGCCTGCACACAGAGCTGGGCGGCTTTGTTGGACCAAGCATGGGAAAAGGATCGCAAAAGAAACAGGTGATAAGTCCAAGAGACTCCAGCCACATTCCACAAGGCTTCCGAGATCCGAGAACGAAGGCGCTCCAGAAAAGACATCGTTCCTGGAAGGGCGAGAGCGACCGTGTGATGGGCGCGCTGTTCAGGTCATCACAGCTGCTTGCTCCTTCCCTCTTTTTCTTTTCGTAGGCGTGTACAGTGTGCGTACTTCCCAATCGTTCGCGCTTCGCTTCGCACCTGCCCTGCACGGCGGTATTACGTCCCTGCCCATCGTCTCGGGTGCGTGGGAACTGGGAACGCGCCGGGCTGCCTTCCAACTTACCTCCTCCATGGAAGAGCAAATTCCGACATCTACGCCTTGGAAATAGATCTGCGGGCTAAGTTATGATGATTAATTAGGCACCTAAGGTATCTAACCTTGAGTTTCTTCGATTTTTTTTGTTCTTTTTTTTGTTCTTTTTTTTGTTCTTTTTTTTGGTGCCCTTGTTGAACTTTTTCCAACAAGAACGTCAAGTGAGGCAGGAGGTGCCTTCCAAGTTCAACCTTCAAGTGAGGCCACCAGAAAATTTCAAATTCAACCTCAGACATCAACTCTCCCCTCTCCCTTACCCTCAACAAACAAAGAGGCAGTGACCTCAACACTGACTTCAATTTATCACAGCGTTTACTCAGAAGGACGCCCCCGATCGTCTCCCCGACGCCTCCATCCGAAACCCGAGATCGATACTCGCACCCCCTTCGCCGCACCCTCTCGCTTCCCCAGATAATTCTCTTCTGGTGGCTGCCGCAAGTAGACCCTCCCTCTGTCCGAGTCTTAGCCCTAATCTATCAGTTGCCTCGCCTAAGTAGGTAAAGTATCTCGTACATGTCTCTCTTTCCAGCGAGTGTCTGACCTGAGCTGTCCAGTCAACCGTGGAAGCAAACAAACAAACCATACCGTCACCGCGCCCACGGACAACGGTCTGCCTTGACGCCTTGGTCTCACCATCTACTGGAAGCGAAATGCTTGATACTGACCTTCCTGCCACTCCCGATTTCCCCGTCGGCCGCCTCTGGTGACGCGGCACTATCTCGCTCAGACATAATCGCTAACGTTTGGAAACAGATGCTGAACTCTCTTTCCGTTGGCGAAGCTTGCGACGAATCAACCGCGCACTCCAACCTCTCTCTCTGTTCGGCAACGATGTGTTCTTGGCATTAGGCAGATGGTGGCCGTTCTGAAATAGGGTTGCGTCTATGCCCGGCGCACTCGCTTCAGAGTTCGGCCCGGGAAGGAAGGCAGCCAATCTAGATTCGTCCAAAGACGAACCCGCCACAGCTGCGTCGCCGGGTGCTGCTTATTGAGCGGGGAGCACACTGGAATGAGGCCGAGATGGGAGACAATGGTCCGAACTCGGCTTGGGCAGTTGGAGATCGGCACCCCCAGACTCTCGACGACTCCATCCTGCCTGTCAGGGACGTGAGAGGTGGATGGGGGAGCCGCTTGACGAAGCATCTATATACAAGACAGGTGCGTGTGCAGCGGTCTGTCAACCTTGACTTCTACAGTTTGGCTAACTACCTACCTTAGGGGCAATTTGAACCAGACGACGGCCAAAATGACTTATCTCAACCGGCGTCTGCTGGTCGGGATGGTTTCACTGGCCATCCCGCTGGCAGATGCTAGCAACTCTCTCGTCTATCGAGAGCCTCATCTTCACAAAGAAAACCAACTCAGCGTTCTCCTACCTCGACAGGAGATCATCATCAACAACTGTCCCGAGCCGAGTCTGTGCGTGGGTGGTACATGTACGACAAACATTGTCGGCTATGACTTATTTAACTGCGGTTATCGTGGAAACCCATGCAAGGCAGGCGAAATTTGCGTCTCCGGGTCGTGCATCCCGCTCAACTTCAGCACTACTGACCCATACGAATGCGGCGCTTCGAATAGTCCCTGCAAGACCGGACAGTGGTGCGACCAGAACGGAGAGTGTCAGCCGATCCAGATTGTCACTGACCCAGTTCACTGCGGCTCGTCGAGAGAGCCATGCGCAGCCGGAGAACTCTGCGTTAATGGCGTTTGCGTCAAGATTGATATCGGAACTGACCCTCTCAACTGCGGGAGACCAGGCAAGGTTTGCCAGCCGGGGAACTGGTGTTTCGATGGTGTCTGCACGCCGTTCAACCTCGGAACCAACACGCGCGGCTGCGAGCACGCCGAGGATTGCCCACTCTCAGCTCCTTGTGTGGAAGGAATCTGCCGCCCCCTAATCGTGGGTACAGACTCTTACAATTGCGGCCCGAAGCAGACCAACTGTACGGCTGGAGAGCTTTGCCTTGGTGGTGAGTGTAGGCGCCTCGACCTCACCCAGACCCAATCCGAAGCATGCGGCCCATCCAACAAGCCTTGCGACTCTGGAGAGGTTTGTTTCCAGAACCAATGTCTGTCGCTTCATATTGGATTGGATCCATCCCAGTGCGGCGACCACGGCCAAGTGTGCAACAGCTCCCAAGTTTGTGTGACTGGCGTTTGCGTAAACGACCTTGTCGATCGCTACCCACCACCTCCCGGTCTCGTCTTCTGCGTCACTTCGGAAGACAATGAAGAAACAAGCAGCAGCAACTCTCCCTCCGAAAACGATGGGACAACAAAGGGGCTGTCGAGCAGCGAAGGAAGTTTCCAAGGGCAGACCCAGAACTCGCTCGGGGGCGGCAGCAACGGCGGACTTACGAGCACGCTTCCCCCGGGAGGCCAGACCCAAGGTGCCGGTGTCCTGGTTACCACGATTGAAGTTGTCACCGGTGTATCTACTCGAGTATTCACGACCACCATTTACGGCAACATCCAAGGTGGAAGTGGAGGGAATAACGGCTCGGACGGTTCATCTGTCGGGTCAGGGGGATCGCCCAGTGAACAGGGGAGCTCTCTTGTTATCGTCACCACGAATGTCAATGGTGAGCCCGTGGCGACGACAATTACCATTACGGAAGGTGGCCAAGGCAGCCAAGGCAGCCAAGGCATCGAAGGCAGCCAAGGCATCGAAGGCAGCCAAGGCATCGAAGGCAGCCAGGGCATTGAAGGCGGCCAAAATACCGGCGAAGCTCAAGGTACCCAGGGATCTCAACGCGCGTCTGTTACGACAATCACTACCACGATCAACGGCCAACCTCTCACAACCACTCTCACGATCACGGCGGATGGCGGCCAGAGCGATCAAGGAAGTGAAGGCATCCAGGGAAGCCAAGGCACCCAAACGAGCCAGGACCCCCCCGCCCTCGTGACTACAGTCATTACCACCACGATCAACGGCGAAGCTATCACCACAACTGTCACCGTTACAGAAAACGGTAACCAGGATGGCAGCCAAGATAGCCAGGGTAACCTGGGAACGGACGCAAGCCAGACCATTGAAGGCGGCCAAGGTATTGCGACAAGCCAAGGCGCTCAACAAAGCCAGGATGACGCTGTCCAGATCTTCACGACAGTTTATACAACAACTGTCGCTGGCGATGTTATCGTGTCGACGATTGTCGTCACCGGATATGGTAACCAGGGCGGTCAAGGAAGCCAAAACATTCAAGGAACTCAAGGTTCTGGAGGAAGCCAAGGCATTCAAGGAACTGAAGGTTCTGAAGGAAGTCAGGGAATTCAAGGAACTCAGGGTTCTGAAGGAATCCAGGGTATTCAGGGAGACCAAGCGACCTCCATCGTCGTCTTTACTACAACAGTCAACGGCCTACCCACCATCACTACCGCAACTGTCACAGCCAGTGCCGACCAGGGTAGCCAAGGAGTTCAAGGAGATGAGGGGAACTCGATCATCGTTGTGACTACAACGATAGGCGGCCAACTCACCACCATCACCAGGACTGTCACAGCTGATGCTAACCAAGGCAGCCAGGGTGTCCAAGGAGGACAAGACAATGACGCGAGTCAAGGTCCACAAGGGACCCTGGGTAACTCTGTCACTGTCATCACAACTACCATCAACGGCGAACCAATCACAGCGACTATCACGATAACCGAGAACGGCAGCCAGAGCGATCAAGGAACCCAGGGAGCCAGTGACGGAACTGGAAACGGCGCTCCAAGCACTTCGGGAACCTCTGGAAATCAAGACCAAGGCAACCAAGACGGAGACGATAACGGCAATCAAAATACCCAAGGAGATGACGACGACAACGGAAGCCAAGATGATGACAGCTCACCTTCCGTTTGCGACCCTTCCTGTTCATCGGGAGAAGTTTGCATTCAGAACCAATGCCATTCGGTTGGAGATCCTGCGTCTTGTGGCACGTCTGGAAGCCGCCTGGCAAAACTTTTCAGGTTGTCTCGTCGTGTGGCTTGTGCCGACGATCAGGTCTGTCTCGACGGAGAATGCATGGCGTTGGGAGACCCGAATAACTGCGGCGGCACTGGACGAGCTTGTCCAGCAAACAATGTCTGCGTGTTATCCACCTGCATCGCGAAGGGAAACCCCGATGAGTGCGGAGGCTCGCGCTGCCCGACCGGCGACATCTGTGTGCTCGACTTCTGCACACCAACGAGCGGCGACAACGGTACTGGAAGTGGCTGCGCCGTCGACGCCGATTGTGCCACCGGCCTCTCCTGTAGCAACGGCTCATGCGTTTCGTCCATCTCTGCATGCTCTACTGACGCGGATTGTGAAGCTGGATTCGAGTGTAGCAACGGTTCATGCGTCTCATCCGGCGCTTCTACGTGCTCCGACGACAACGATTGTGCCGGAGGTCTTGTTTGTTCCAACGGGGTGTGCACGACCTCACCTTCCTCTTCGCCCTGTTCGACCAATGACGACTGTACCGGTGGCCTCGTGTGTAGCAGCGGCACCTGTGTCTCTTCCCCAGCTACCGGGTGTTCATCGAGTTCGGATTGTGCCGCTGGTCAACTGTGTTCGAACGGACAATGCTCTGACCAGTATGAGGATTCGATCGACTGTGGTGGGACGATGATTTGTGCTGGAGGAGTGTGCGTTTCCGGGGCAGAGTGTTTCACCGACGACGATTGCGATGGTGGCTTTTGTGTCGACAGCCAGTGTGTCTCGGATGGGTCCGGATCAACGTGTTCTACGGACTCGGACTGTACCGGCAACCTGGTGTGTGAGAATGGAGTATGTACTTCATCTCCCGCGGGCGAATGCTCCAGCAACCCGGATTGTTCGGATGGCCTCGTTTGCGAAAATGGGGCTTGCGTCGAAAACACCGAGTGTACCCAGGATTCCGACTGTGGCGATAATCAGGTGTGCTCGGCTGGCGCGTGTGCTGATAGTCCTGGGTCTACTCCTTGCGTCTCTAGCAGCGAGTGTTCCCCAGGACAGAGTTGTCAGTCTGGGATATGCGTCACTTGTACCCAAGACTCCGATTGTGGTGCCGGCAGATCTTGTGTTGGCAGCTCATGCGTGGCAGACACACCTTGTCAGACGAACAGCGACTGTACGGCCGGGGAAACGTGTCAGTCTGGAGCATGTGTGCCTACCAGCGGATGCTTCGAGACCAGTGATTGTTCAGTCGGTCTCGTTTGTGTGTCGAACACGTGTGTTCCTCAGGCAGCCTGTACCCAAGATCCCGATTGTGCAACCAACCGGATCTGTCTCGATGGTGCCTGTGTCGCTCAAGCCGCGTGCTCCGTTGACTCCGACTGTCCGGATCGAGTACTCTGCGAGAATGGAGTGTGTGAGGCACAACGAGCATGTACCACTACCAGCGAGTGCAGCAGCGGCCAAATTTGTCAGGGAGGGCTCTGTATGACCCAGCCAGAATGCTCTACAAACGGCGATTGTGCCTCTGGCTCGGTATGTCAGTCGGGCCAGTGTCATTCGACTTGTGACGACACGGACGAATGTGCTGGTAGCGATGTGTGCCAGGGAGGGCTCTGCATTGCTGGAGACTGTACAGCCGATGGCGATTGTCTTGAGACGGAGACGTGTGTGGACGGATCCTGCGTCACCACGGCTTGTTCTATCGACAGCGATTGTGGCTCTGGTCAAACGTGTCGAAACGGAGAATGTGTCCTGTCGACCGCGTGCCTCAATAACGACGACTGTGAGCTGGACGAATTCTGTCAATCGGGCACCTGTGTTGTCCTGACTCCTTGCGATTCGGATGGCGATTGTGCATCAAACCAGGTGTGCTCATCGGGGATTTGCTTGCTTGATCCATCACTTTGTGACTCAGCGGATGATTGTGAGTCAGGCTTTATTTGCCAGTCAGGATCATGCGTCGTTGGATGTGTCACAAGCGCGGATTGTGGTTCTGGACAAACGTGTCGCCAACGGAAGTGCTTCGACAGTTGTTCGACAACATCGGACTGTTTGTCGACCCAAGTTTGTGACGACGGGGCCTGCGTTACTTCTTGTTCGTCGAGCGACGATTGTGATGGGGGCGAGGGATGTTCGTCAACCGGAATTTGCATCCAAGGGGGCTGTATCGACGATGGCGATTGTGATGAAAATCAGGGGTGCGTGGATGGATCTTGCATTTCGCTCGCGGGTGCTGTGGCTACGACGCAATCTTCCTCTTCGGCCTCCGGCACTCAAACCGCCACTGATAGTGATATCATCGTGGATGCTGGATCGACGGTCCCACCTAGCGGCGCAACGAGCTCTTCGACTTCCAGCAACATCATTGGTAGCGGCTCTTCTTCGAATGCCGCCGGAGCGGCTTCCTCGACCGCGAGTACAAGCATTTCCTCATCGAGTACCGCCGGGGGAGTTGCATCAGACCCTGGTTCTACGATGGGTAGCTCTTCAAATGGCGCTGGTGGAGCTTCAACTACCACTTCAACGACACTCTCCTCGACTAACGGCGGAGGAGCTATCTCTGACGCTGGATCCACGGTTGGCAGCTCCTCGTCGGGTGCTGGACTATCTCCCTCAACGACAACCACGACCACCAGCAGTCTCAATAATGTCGGAGGTTCCAACCCAGACTCGAGTCCTTCCACTGCTGGATCAGGGACTGCTCAAGGCGGCTCCAGCACCAGCTCGTCTGCGGCTGGTGCAAGCTCTTCAACCACGTTAACCTCGACAGGAACTTTGAATGGCGACGGAGCCGTTTCCGACGCCGGCTCGACCGACACAGGCTCCTCAAGCACTGGCTCAGATAATGGCACAGGCGGTACCTCGTTCTCTTCGTCAGGTGAGACCTCGACTGGGACGTCAACTGAGACTTCGACTGGAACCTTGACTGGGACTTCGACCGCGACATTGACCGGAACGTCGACTGGGACCCCGACCGGGACTTCCCCCGCTGGCGGAGCCATCTCCGACGCGGGATCGACAATCAGCGACAGCGTCACTTCCTCGACAGGAACCACCGAAACAACAGCGAATTCGCCGGCCTCCACCTCTTCTACGACTGCAGTCGACGCTGGCTCTTCAACCAGTTCAACTTCTGGTACAGATAGCCAGTCCTCGACTGGTGGAGCTGGTGGTATTTCGGACGCTGGTTCCACGGTGACTCCGGGCACAAATGGAGAGCAGACGAACTCAGAGGGAACTCCCACAGCTAACGCTACTCCCACCGCATCAAGAGCTGAGACTGGTTCCGCTGGTCAAACAACTTCATCTCCGGGGGCCGGTGATTCTACATCCTCTGCCACAGAAACATCCCCAGGAACTCCTGGAACGGGACCAGAGCTTACCCTCTCAACCGCGCCTACAGGATCCCCGGATACTAACAGTGAGACTAGGTCATCGTCTACTAACGAAGGGTCAACTCCTGCGGATTCTGGTTCTTCAACGCCTGGCAGTGGAGACATTTCGGACGCTGGCTCAACTGATATTAACACAGGAACGTCCAATACCGAAACGAGCTCAAGCAATGCGGGAGCAACGACTTCTGGTTCCTCTAAGCCTGGAGGTGGAGGCATTTCGGACGCTGGCTCAACTGATATCAACACAGTGACGTCCAATACTGAGACGAGCTCAAGCAACTCAGGAGCAACAGCTCCTACACCGCCCAGCGGACACACAACCACCCTCAACACAACTCCAGGTGGTCCGATACAGACACCTGCCCCGGGATGTGTGTCAAGCGACCAATGTAGCCAAGGGAACATCTGTCAGGATGGAAGGTGCACGTGCGACGTCCCAGCTGATTGTGGCGCTGGAGAGAATTGTGAACTGGGAGTGTGCGTTGTTGCCCCCGCGTGTGTCACCGGCGACGAGTGTGATTCGAATGAGCTTTGCCTCGGTGGGTTCTGCATCGTTGTTGGTAGCTCATCGACAACGACGACAGGATCTGGAACTTCTGCTTCTGATATGGAGACTCCCTCAGCTTCCGACTCAACCCAAGCTACTACCCCAGAAGGAGGCTCCTCAGCCACCAGTGGACAGAACACGCCAGATAACACTTCGGATAGTGCCACCAACGCAGCCTCCTCGACACCTGGTGGAACAAACGCTGGAGGGGCTACTTCAACCCCTGGGGATGGAGTCACCGATGCCAGCTCGTCAGCTACCACGTCGGGGCAAGACGACTCGTCTTCGACCATCTCAGGAGTGAATACGCCCGGACAGGACAACACTGCGACTGAGAGTGATGCTTCAACGACTGGCGGCCAGGGAGGATCGGTCGGAAACACACCCGGAGCAACTACGCCAGGAGGGAACACGCCGCAGACCACCTCGTCAACAATTGATGGCGGTGGTATTTCTGATGCTGGTTCGTCAGTCGACGTCGAATCTTCTTCCACAGAGACGGCAGGTTCTCCCACGACCCCGGGATCGTCTTCCACCGATGCTTCGGATGGTGGTTCAGAAACCTCAGGAACTCCTGGCTTTCCACCACCCCCAACCGATACAATCACGGCCGACGGCTCTTCAAGCTCAACAGGAGCATCTGCTAGCACCCCAACCGATACATCTGGAGGTCAATCACCGTCGGCTGAATCTAGCGGCACAGATCCTTCGAATACTCCTGCAACCACACCTGGCGACGGATCCTCGTCGACTGCGTCCGCTGAAACCGAGCCCACAAGTCCAACTTCGCCTGCCGTGGAATCATCCACTACCGGGCTTGGAGGTGACGGCGAAACAAATACGGACACTAGTTCAGCAAACCAAAGCGAGACCGAAGGTACCCCAACAAGTACACCCGGGGAGCAAGCCTCCACCACATCAGATGGGGCGAATAACTCTCCGGGCACTCCTATTAGGACGCCCGGAGGGCCATCCTCATCGGCCGGCGACGGGGGGAATATTTCAGATGCCGGCTCTACGATTGATGGCGAAACCGAAACGAGCAGCTCGACCGTGCAGACGGAGTCTCCAGGTACTATCAACACTCCCGGAGGAGGATCTTCTTCATCTCAAGATGGAGGCGACATCTCTGATGCTGGCTCTACTTTGACCGGGGGCGAAACGAACAGTGCAGCTGGATCTACGACTCAAACAGATTCCGAGGCGACGCCTATTAACACTCCCGGGGAAGGTTCTTCAAATTCGGGCTCTACTGGAACCGGCACGGAGCCTCGCTCGACGGAGCTCACAGACACCCCTACCGGCACCGCTGGCGAACAACCCTCTACAAGTGGACCTGGAGACACCGAATCTCCGGGGACACAACCAAGCACGCCAGCCCAAGAATCATCCACTGGAGCCACGCAAACCCCTGGGGAGGACACAACGGACACTGAAAATAGCGGGACGGGGAGCACTGTTAGCGGCTCATCCACCCCAGCTGGCGGGGATCTCTCGGAGGCTGGGTCTTCCCTCACGGAGACGGCGACAACGCCTGGGGAGGAGACGCCTATACAGACGGACACTGCGCAAAGCCCAGGCCAGAGCAGCTCGTCTACTCGTGACGGTGGCAATATCTCGGACGCTGGGTCAACGGTCTCAGACTCATCAGCTACTCCTGGAGGACAGACCGCCCCGGAACCAACGGGCAACACTCAAGACACGACAAGTGCTACTGGAGATGAATCTCGAACCGGCTCTTCCACCCCCAGTGGCGATATTTCAGACTCTGGATCTACCGTTACAGACACATCAGCCACTCCCGGGGGTCAAACAACTCCTGCGGGGACGGCCAATACCCAACTCCCAGGCCAAGACACAACAAGTTCTCCTGGAGATGGATCTCGAACTGGCTCTTCCACCCCCGGTGGCGATATTTCGGACTCTGGATCTACAGTTACAGACACAACCGCCACTCCCGCAGCATCGGACAACACCCAACTCCCAGGCCAGGATACCACAGGCGCAACTGGAGCTGGGTCTCAAACCGGCTCCTCTACCCCCGATGGCAATATTTCGGACTCGGGGTCTGCGGTTACTGACACGACCGCCACCCCTGGGGAACAGACAACTCCTGAAGCAACAGATAACACTCAGTCTCCTGGCCAGGATACTACCACAAGCTCTACCGGAGGGAATGGGCCCCAAGATAGCTCCTCTACCCCTGGCGGCGATATTTCGGATGCCGGATCTACTATTGGGGAGATAGAGACGACTCCCTCGGAGCAGACAACACCTGCAGCGACAGATGCCACGCAAACTCCAGGCCAAGACAACACAAATACCACCGGAGGAAACGGGAATTCAACTGGATCTTCCACCCCTGGCGACGGTGATATTTCAGGCTCTGGATCAATGAGCACAGCGACGACAGTGACTCCCAGAGAACCAATGACGTCTACCGCAACGGAGGACACGCAAACTCCAGGCCGAGACTCTACAAGCGTCACTGGAGGAGACGGCAATCCAAATGGTTCTACAACTCCTAGCGGCGGCGATGCTTCAAACACTGGCTCAACAAGCACAGAAACGACAGGAACTCCCGGAGGACAGACGACACCGGTGACCGATGGTACACAAACTTCCGGAAACGGTGATATTTCAGACGCCGGGTCGACGATTTCAGGGACGGAAGTGACACCCGGACAGCCGACAACACCTTCAGCGACAGATGATACACAAACTTCCGGACAAGACAGTACCGCTACGACGACCACCGGGGAAAATGGAACTCCAAATGTCTCTTCTACTCTAGGCACTGGCGACATTTCTGACACTCAGTCAACGACCACTGACATATCGGCAACTCCAGCGCAACCGACTTCACCGACAGGGCCCGGCGACACACAAACTCCTGGCCAAGTCACAACCACTGAAGCCACTGAGGTTGATGGGTCACAGAGTGGCTCTTCGACTCCAGGTGGCGGTGATATTTCAGATGCTGGTTCCTCAATCGCTAATACACCGACAACTCCTCAACCAGAGACGTCTGGAGCTCCCACGACGGGAAATACCCCGAACCCTGGCGAAGAAGCCACTACAACCGACAACACTGGAACTGACAGCGTAGAGAGCGGCTCTTCCACCCCGGGCGGACCGATAATCACCCCGACAAACAACACGCCAGGTACTCCTGACGGAAGAAGCACTGCTACTGGCACCCAGACCGACAACAATCAAACACCAGGCGCCAGTGGCAGTGGAACTGGGGATTCTGGGACACGCGATTCCACTCCAGGGAGTTCCGGTGCAGACTCGAGCTCGACATCTACCGACACGGCCGGCACTCCTACAGATGGGACTGCCGCTGGAACGGAGGCCACGAATACACCACCGGCCAGCAACACGCGAACATCCAGCAATACGGCAACTCCCAGGAGCGATACTACTGCAAATGGAAACTCTGCAACCTCTGGTGATGGGGCCATATCTGATGCTGGATCAACCGTGAGCGATACGGAAACCGCTCCGGGAGGCGATACTGGAGCAACTGGGGCGAACGGCACGCCAATACAGACGCCCAATACGGCTAATACTGCCGCAACATCTGCTGGAGGGTCACAGACGCCTGGCGAGACGGGCGCATCCGCTTCCACCACACCCGGAGGAGATCTCTCAGATGCGGAGTCGACTGCCACTGATCCAGGAGCAACCCCCCCTGGCGAGACACCTACGCCTGGTGAGACAGGCGCATCGTCGTCTACGCTGGGCGGAAGCGATGGTTCGAATACAGAGCCCAATACGGCTAATACAGCCGTAACCTCTTCTGGAGAGACACAGACACCTGGCGAGACAGGCGTATCCTCTTCCACGCCAGGCGGGAGTGATGGCTCGAACACAGGCCTTGATACAATTAATACAGCAACCTCCACCGGAGAGACACGGACGCCAGGCGAGACAGAGACCCCTGGCGCAACGGATTCGGCCTCCTCCACTGGAGGCGGGGGAGATATCTCGGACGCTGGGTCAATTGTCACCGATCCGGCAGCAACTCCTGGTGGAGGAGATGCCTCCGATTCTGGGTCGAGTGTCACAGGGACGACGGCGACAACCCCGGGTGAAGAGATGGGAACTCCTGGCGCATCGGAAGCCCCCTCTTCTACTCCTGGAGGGGAAGATATCTCGGACGCTGTGTCTTCTTCTACTCTGAGCGGGGGGGACATTTCTGATGCCGGGTCAACTGTCACGGATACGGCAGCAACAACCCCCGGTGGAGAGGGAGGAACGCCGAGCCCAACGGGAGTATCCTCGTCAACTGCAAGCCAGGGAGATGTTTCCGATGCTGGGTCGACTGTCACTAATACAGAAGCAACGCCCGGTGGAGAGACAGAAACATCCGACGAGACACCCTCCGGAGGAACAGTGACGCCTGGTGAGACCAATACGCCCTCTTCTAGCCCGGGTGGAGGAGATGCTTCTGATATTGGGTCAACGTCAACCGATACGGCAACAACTCCCGGTGCAGAGACAGAAACACCCACTGTGACGGAAACCTCAGCCTCCACTCCAGGTGGCGACCTCTCGGATGCCGGGTCAACGATAACACCTGGAGGAGAGACAGAAACGCCAGGAGAGATCGGACCAACGGGCCCAACAGAGACAACTACTGAGATGCAAACACCAGGAGGGTCTGGGGAGACGGGGACGGCCAGCGAAACGCCAAGTCGCACGTCAACATCCGCCGAAACAACGTTGACTGGGACACAATCGCCTGGTGAGACCCAAACACCTCGCGAAACAAAAACGCCCGCGGAAAGTGCCTCGACGACGGAGAGCTCATCTACCCCAGGTGATGGAGACATATCAGATGCTGGTTCTACCATCACCAATATTACACCAACTACACCCGGGAGCGCCACCCCTGGCACAGCGACTTCAACAGACGCAGGAAACCCGCAAACTCCCGGTCAGGACACAACCAGTGTCACGAGCTCTTCGACAATAGATGATGAGAATGTGTCGGATGCAAGCTCAACGAACACAGGGACAGGTCCTGGGACGGATGTTACTCCTACCGATCCCAGCAACACGCCAGAGGACACAACCGGTGCTGATGTCTCCTCTACTTCAAATGGTGGCGATATCTCGGATGCCGGCTCTACCATCATCGACAATACACCAACGACACCTGGAAGCGCGACCTCTGAAACAGCAACCCCAATAGACCCTGGAAACACGTCAAACTCGGGCCAGGACACGACCAGCGATGATGCCTCATCTACTCCAAATGGCGGCGATATCTCGGATACCAGTTCAACCGACACTATCACCACCAATCTCGACACCAATGCCACTCCAACAGGGAGTGGTAATGTAGGAACTACCAGCCAGGATGCAAGCGACGTCGACGGCTCAACCAATACACCCGAAACCCCCGGGTCTAATGCCACTCCTACACCTACAGACAATACACCGATTTCTACAACAGATACTACTCCCACAGAAGGCGGCAATACGCAAAACCCAGGTCAGGACACCAGCAGTATTGACGGCTCTGCGACGATCGATACAGATGCTACCCCCGGGACAACCGCTTCCCCCACCAATACTGATGGCACGAGAACTCCTGGCCAAGGCACGACGGACAGCAATGACACTCCCACCCCCGGAGGAAACATTTCTGATGCTGGATCGACCGTCACGGATACTACCGCGACTTCTGGAGAGACTACGCCTAATCCCGATGGCTCTGTCACCCTTGAACAGAGCTCGTCTGGTCCTGGAACAATCAGCACCCCTGGAGGCGACATCTCGACAACAGAGACAGCTGAGACGCCTACGACACCTGGGTTGAGTACTAATGACCCTGAAGGCTCTTTAACCCCCGGCCAGGGTACGTCTGCCTCTGAGAGCTTCTCCACACCACGGGACGGTATCTCCGGAGTTGGCTCGACGACAGACACCGGTGCGACACCCGTAACGCCTGGTGAGAGCACGAGTACCTCAGGGGACTTCTCTACCCCATCCCCCGGTGGTAGCATTTCTGAGGGCTCGACTGATTCGACCGCGCCTTCCGCAACCCCTGGCGAGAGCACTGTTAACTCCGGAGACTCGTCAACTTCTACTCCCGGCGGTGGTATCTCTGAGGCTGGTTCGACAGACACGGCGGCGACGGGCGCAACGCCCGGCGAGAGTACGCCTTCTCCCGAGACTGGCTCCATCACTGATACGGCAACAACTCCCGTGCTTCCTGGGGAGAGCACAACTCTCGAGGGCTCTACGAGTAGTGGGAATACGGGCGGAACACCCGGAACACCCGGAACACCGGCAACACCAGGCCAGAGCACAATTGCCTCTGACAGTTCTTCCACCCCAGGTAGCGGCGATATCTCTGATGCTGGTTCTACCACTGATACCCCCATCACGCCTGGCGACAGCAACACTTCAGGCATTTCCTCAACTCCAGGTGGTGACATTTCCGACGCTGGTTCGACTATCAGTGACACTACTGCGACACCCTCAACACCAGGCGGCGAGGGATCTGAATCTAGTTCGACCACTGATACTGCTGCCACGCCTGGCGATAGTAACACGTCAGGCATTTCCTCGACTCCAGGCGGCGATATTTCCGATGCTGGTTCGACTATCAGCGACACTACCATGACACCTTCAACACCAGGCGGCGTCATCTCCGATGATGGTTCGGCCACGGGTACTGCCGCCACACCTGGCGACAGCAATACCCCAGGAGGTTCCTCAACCCCAGGTGGTGATATTTCAGACGCTGGCTCGACCCTCACCGACACCGCCGTGACGCCTGGCGATAGTGGTCTTTCGGCACCAAGCGGCGATATTTCCGATGCCAGCTCGACCATCACTGACACGGCTGCGACTCCTGGCGGAGGCAATACTCCAGGGGGATCCTCAACATCGGGCGGCGAGGTCACCAATACTGAATCGGCCAACACGGATACAGCAGAAACGCCTACTCCTGGTGAGAGTACCGATACAGCCGTGACGCCCGTGACGCCGAGTGAGAGCAACACTACAACCGATAGTCCTTCAACTCCAACGGCTAGTACCGGATCGAGCAATTCTCCGACAACTCCCAGCGGTGGAAACATCTCAGATGCTGGCTCGACTGACTCAAACACCCCATCGGCTACTCCAGGCAGCTCGTCAGCCACTGGTGACGGGAACACCCCAGATGCCAGCTCGAGCCAAACGAACTCTCCATCGCTGACTCCAGGTGCCGGCTCCTCGTCTACCTCAGATGCTGGCTCTGACACACCCTCAACTCCGGGAGCGACAGGCCCAACTAACTCAAACACACCGTCAGAACCTCCAGGCTCGTCAACCTCGGATGGTGGAATTATCTCAGATGCTGGGTCCACTGACATGAGCACCCTATCAACGACACCAGGCGATAGCGTCACCTCGGGTGATGGCATCTCGGATTCAGGTTCCAGCACTCCAACCTCAACCCCAGGAGCGCCTGAATCAACCAACTCGGACACATCGTCGGTCAATTCAGGCAGCTCGTCAACCACGGATGGTGGAAATGTTTCTGATACTGGGTCGAACACCCCGTCCATTACACCAGGTGGCAGTCCAACCTCGGGCGATGGCTCTGATACCCCAGCGTCGACTCCAGTAGAGTCAACTCCAGGCAATGACTCATCAACAGATGGTGGAACAGTCTCTGGTGTTACCTCGGCCACGTCGAATACTGCCGATACAACACCAGGAAACACTCCCACGACACCCGGTAGCACTATATCAGATGACGGATTCACCGACTCGGAAACTCCGGCAACAACCCCCATCAACAGCTCCTCAACGCCAGGTGCGAGGGCTTCTTCAGAAAATACCCCGAGTACTTCGATTTCACTCACGAGCTCGAGCACTCCTGATTCAAACTCGGGCTCGTCAACGTCTCTTGATGCGACTATTTCGGACCTGAGCTCAACCCAGTCCAACACTCCTGATTCAACTCCGCAAAACAGCCCAACGACGCCAGGCGGTGGTATTATTTCAGATGCCGGGTCAACCGATTCGAACACGGCGTCCACGACTCCAGCCGGCAGCTCGTCCACCCCCGGCGGAGGAAGTATCTCAAACAGCGGCTCCAGCGGTACTGACAATCCAGCTACAACGCCAAACACATCAACGTCAAGTGATGGAAATGCATCAAATTCCGAGTCTCCGGGCCCAAGCACTCCTGCGATGACTCCAGGTTCATCAACTTCCAATGTCGATGCCGTCTCGGATTCTAGCTCAACACAGACACCCGATATAACTCAGAGTGACAGCTCGACAACTCCAGGAGCTGATGCCAGTCCGGACTCGAGCCAATCGTCGTCCCAGTCAGACACACTGAACTCAACCCCGGAGGGTACCTCGACGACCCCAGGAGAGGGTGGCATTTCGGGCACTGGTTTGACGGATTCCACACCAGGTACAACCCCGGAGAGCACATCGACCACTCCGGGAGGGGGTGTCATTTCAGACGCCGGCTCAACGGATTCCACAGCGCCTTCAACTCCGGGTAGCAGCTTGACAACTCCAGCAGGGGGCAGCGTTTCGGGCACTGGCTCAACGGATTCTACACCGGCTTCATCTCCCGATAACAGCTCCACAACTCCAGGAGGCGGTGTCATATCGGACGCTGGCTCGACAGATTTGAGCACGCAGACCTCCACTCCGGATAGCAGTTCGACCGGTGTCAGTTCGGAAGCCGACCCTACGCAGTCACCGGTTCAATCAACTACCCCGGATTCAACGCCAAGTAGCAGCGTTGCTACGCCGGGGGGCGATGCCACTTCCGGAACAGACTCTGCTGGTTCAAACACACCCGGTACAACCGATATCTCTTCCACCCCGGGTGGAGGGTCGATTTCCGACGCCGGCTCAACTGATTCAAGCTTATTGACTACAACTCCAACCCCATCGACTCCTGGTGACGGAACAATCTCGGACACTGGTTCTACTTCGAGCTCAGTAACACCAGGTGACGGAAATACTTCAGACGCTGGCTCGACCGATTTGACCACGCCAGATGCGACTCCGGCCTCAACAACAGATGAAAACACCCCCTCGACGCCTGGTCCGACCCCAGGTGACGGAACCATCTCGGACGCTGGCTCAACTGATGCGAACACACCGACTACCCCAGGCGGATCGCCATCCAGCGGAGTGAATACTTCAGGCGCCAGCGCAACCGAGTCAAATACACCGACAAGTCCAGGCTCTTCGATATCAGATGATGGAAGCGTTACCCAATCCCCGACTCAATCCGATACGCCGACAAGCACGCCCCCGTCAACACCTGGTGATGGCAATATTTCAGACGCTGGCTCAACCGAGTCGAATGCACCAACTCCGGGCTCTTCAACGCCAGGTGATGGAACTGTTTCTCAGCCCTCGGCTTCAACTACGCCTGCAACCCCAGTTCCGTCAACACCAGGAGATGGCACCATTTCGGACGCTGGTTCAACTGATTCGAATGCACCAACTCCGGGCTCTTCAACGCCAGGTGATGGTACTATTTCAGATGCCAGCTCGACTCCAGATTCCTCGACACCAAGCGATGGAAGTGTTTCCCAGTCCTCGGCTTCATCTACACCGGCAACCCCAAGTCCATCAACACCAGGCGGCGGCATTATTTCGGATGCTGGGTCGACTGTAAGTGATGGAAGCGCTACCCAATCCTCGACTCCATCAAATACGCCGTCTTTAGTTCCATCAACGCCAGGCGATGGCACCATTTCGGATTCTACCTCAACCCCAACCTCTTCGGTACCAGCAGATGGATCTGCTTCCCCATCCTCTTCCCTTTCAAATACCCCGGATGCAACTCCAATCTCATCAACCCCAGGGAATGGCGCCATCTCTGACGCCGGCTCAACTGAATCATCACCAACCCAATCGAACACACCGGATCCAACCCAAGACTCATCAACACCCGGGGAGGGAACCCTTTCGGACCCTGGTTCTACACCAGGGGAAGGTAGCAGTACTTCCCAGTCATCGGATCAGTCGAATACGCCAGATGCAACTCCCGTCTCACCGACAACTGACGGGACCATCTCTGACGCTGGATCCACGGGCTCAAGTACTCCAGGCGCCACAGGGAGCAGCTCATCAAATGGTCAGACAGGGACTCCTGCGACCACGATATCTTCGAATACGGCAAGCAGTTCATCGACTACCGAGACGGCGACCCCAACCAATACTCCATCCAACACGCAAACGCAAAGCACCACGTCTGGAGCCAGCACCGAGACTCCTGGCCCCTCATGTTCAACAGACGATGATTGTGCAATTGGCCAGGGTTGTCAGTCAAGTATTTGTATCGATGGTTCCGAATGTTCATCCAACGATGATTGTACGGCTGGAGAAGAGTGTCGATCTGGGACGTGTCTCACCCCGTGCTCTTCCACAGACGATTGTCCAACCGGCGAGAGTTGCCAGAATGGCTATTGTGCGCCTACACCATGCACCAGGAACAGCGATTGTGCCGTCGGCCAGCTGTGCTCATCTGGATCCTGCTCTGACGGAGACCAATGTTCTGTTGACGGTGATTGTTCTGCAGGCCAGACGTGCCGGTCAGGAAGCTGTTTCAACCCTTGTTCCGACACGAGTGATTGTGAGGCTGGCCAGAACTGTCAATCGAGCCTCTGTGTGGATTCTGATTGTGTGAGGAACGCCGATTGCGCTGCCGGCGAGATCTGCGAATCAGGCACCTGTGTGGATGGTAACAGTTGTACCAGCACCGACGAGTGTGGCGCCGGTCTCGTTTGTGACGATGGATTTTGTACACCTCAGACGCCTTGTTCCAACGATGAGGACTGTCCCAGTGGCAATGTCTGTAACGTCAACAACGCCTGCGTTCCACCGGGGTGTACGACTGAATCGGAGTGTTCCGAGGGCCTTCTCTGCGAAGACGGCTCATGTGTCCCGGCCACTCCTTGCTCAACAGGCGACGATTGTCCCCAGTCCCAGGTGTGCAACGAAAACGGGGCGTGTGTGCCATCATCCGGATGTCAATCCGCTACGGATTGTGGCACCAACGAGGTGTGCCAAGGCGGTACTTGCGTTACCGACGACGACGCTGTTCGATGTGGACATGACACGGACTGCGTCCTTGGAGGAGGCCTCTGTCTCCTTGGTCTTTGCATCTGCATCGACGGCTTGTGTCTTCTCAACGACGAAGTGACACCTTGTCAGACCACGGCCGAGTGCTCGCAAGGCCAGGTTTGTCTCAACGGAGCGTGTAGTGATGAGAGTGAGTGCAACCAAAACCTGGATTGTCTCCTTCGGGTCAACCTGTGCATTCTCGGCGGCCTCTGCACTTGCGTTGACGGCGTTTGCGACCTCGTGCCCAACCTCGTGGGTAGATGCTCGTCAGACACAGATTGTGGCAGTAACGAGATGTGTACCTCGACCTATTGCGTCCCCAAAACATTGACGACATGCGGAGAAGGAGGTCAGCAATGTCCCACGGGGCAGGAGTGCACGTCGACCGTCTGTCTACCTGTTGGCTTGACAGCTTGTTCAACAAATGCTCAGTGTCAAGCAGGCGAAAGCTGTACACTAGGGTCATGTCTGCCCGAGACTATTACGGGGTGTACCGCCGACAGTCAGTGTGCTGACGATCAAGTATGTATCGCGGGGCTATGCCTCCCGTCGACACTGGCCCCAACAGTGTTCCCCCCGTGCCAGCAAGACGGGGAGTGTGATGATGGCACCGTGTGTACTGCGGGCGTGTGCCTGCCGGTGATTCTGCCCGCATGCGACGAGGGCGAGTGTGCCGAGGGCGAGGTGTGTGGCAGCTTCGGCGTGTGCCTCCCGAGCGGTTTACCGTCGTGTCAGACCGATTCCGAGTGCGGCTCCCGTCAGGTCTGTCGCCTGGGCGTGTGCCTGCCGATAGATCTCTCCCTTTGCGCGAACGACGCCGCGTGCTCCGAAGGCTCGACGTGTACCGGGGGGTTGTGTCTCCCCGCGCCGTTCCCACCGTGCTCCGGGGACTCGGATTGTATAGCCAGCGAGCGTTGTGTGGCGTCGGTATGCTTGCCGAGGGCGCTGGCCGGTTGTGAGGCGGGCGGCTGTGAGGCGGGGCAGCAGTGCGTGGAGGAAGTGTGCCTCCCGAGCCTCCTGTCGAGCTGCATTGCGGATTCCGGGTGCCAAGACTCCTTTGTATGTCGACTCGGACTATGCATCCCTCGCGTCACGACCCCGTGCGCAGACGGCGGTTGCCAGACGGGCGAATGTTCGGGGGGGTTCTGCATCCCCCTCTTGCCGGCGTGCAGTTCAAGCGACGAGTGTGCGGCGGGAGAAGCGTGTCATTCGGGCGTGTGCTTCCCCTCGTCGCTTTCGACGTGCCAGTCCTCGGCCGAGTGCACCCAGCGCGAGACGTGTGTCGGTTCCGTGTGCATCCCGCTGGTGCTGCCGGCGTGCGGAGAAGACGACGAGTGTGCCGAGGGCTTCACGTGTCGCTTGGGAACCTGCCTACCGAGCTTGCTGACGGGTTGCTCTACGAACCAGGATTGTCGCGAAGGTGAGGCGTGCGAGTCGTCCTTGTGCGTCCCCTCGTCCATCCTGTGTACCGCCGACTCCGGTTGCGGTGCCAATGAGGTGTGTCGGGCCGGCCTGTGCTTGCCCGAACTTTTTTCCGGCTGTACCGAGGATTCCGGGTGCGAAACGGGCTCCGTGTGTAAGAACGGTGTGTGCTTCCCCGACGTCCTCAACAGCTGCGTCGACTCGGCGGGGTGTTCATCCGGTCGACTCTGTGCCGGAGGGATTTGCCTGCCGGCAGGACTCTCTGGCTGTCAAAGCTCCGCCGAGTGTGGCCAGACGGAGGAGTGTCTGGCGGGCGTGTGTCTGCCGTCAGCTGTGGTGGATTGTAGCGACGACGACGATTGTACATCGGACAGCGAGATTTGCGTGGTCGGGCTGTGCGTGTCGACGCTCACTCGATGCAGCGAGACGAATCCTTGTCCATTGGGCCAGTCGTGTACTCTCGGGCTATGCTACACGCCCGACCCTATCCAGTGTTCGTCGGATTCCGATTGTCAGAGCGACTATTTCTGTACCCTCGGCGTTTGCGCTCCTCGATCTCTCACGTGTTCGACGAGGGCCGATTGTGGCGAGGGCCAGCTGTGTACGGTGGGCATCTGCACTCCCGACCCCTCGACGGTTTCGTGCAACACGGCGTCCGACTGTCTGATGGGAGTCGGTGTATGTACCCTCGGCTTCTGCACGTGCCAGGACGGCAAGTGCCAGCTCTCTTCGAGCATCAATTCGTGTACGGCAGACTCGGATTGTCCCACGGGCGAGAGTTGTCAGAGCGGTGCGTGTGTGACGGAAAAGGATTGTAGCGCAGCTGGCGATTGTCTGCTGGGCGTGAACCTCTGCCTCCTCCCCGGGCTGTGTCTCTGCGTCAACGGCGTTTGTACTCTGGGCAGCTCGACTCCCACGTGTGTATCGGATGCCAACTGCGACAGCTCGGCCGGAGAAGTGTGTCAGAACGGCAACTGCATCGTGCCGTCCGACTCGTGCGACAGCGACTCTCGGTGCGTCGGAAAGGTCTTGGGAGCAGACATCTGCCTCTTTGGCCTCTGCGCCTGTGTCGACGCCGTGTGTACCTACAACGGTCCTTCTTCGTGTACGTCAGACGCGGGATGTACGAGCAACCAGGTGTGTACGGGAGGAAAGTGCATCACGCAGTCGGTCCAGTGTACCCTGGACAGCAGCTGTTCCTCGGGAGACATTTGTCAGTTCGGCAGCTGCATCACCGGTTGTCGGACGAATACCAACTGTGGCTCGGGCGAGGTGTGTCAGTTTGGCTCGTGTGTCGAGGCGTGTACTTCGACGACGGGTTGTGACGAGGACCAGGTGTGCAACAGCGGGCTGTGTCTCGACCAGCCCATCAAGACGTGTACGTCGAGCTCCCAGTGCGGTACGGCCCAGATATGTCAGCTGGGAATGTGCCTCCCCAACCTGATACCCCTGTGCGTCACGGCGGCTCAGTGTAGCGAGGGCCAGATTTGTCCAGCGGGCGTTTGCACCGGCTGTGTTATCGACAGCCAGTGTGGCGATGGAAAGGCGTGCCAGGGCGGACTCTGCGTCACCAGCGATACTCCGTCGTGCTCCGAGGAGAGCCCGTGTAGCGACGGCCTGGTGTGCGTCAGCGGCCTCTGTCGAGCGTGTACTTCGGGGTCCCAGTGCTCCGAGGGCCAAGTGTGCACCGCCGGTACCTGTACGGCGTGTACTCTGACGGCTCAGTGTAGCGGCGGCGACGTGTGTTCGAGCGGCGTGTGCGGCGATTGTACCGACAACTCTCAGTGTGCCGTGGGCCAGGCGTGCAAGGCCGGGCAGTGCGGTGCTTGTAGCCTCAACTCGGATTGTGGCGACGGAGACGTGTGTACGTTGGGGATATGCGTGCCAGCTTGTACGTCCAACTCGCAGTGTAGCGACAGCTTGGCGTGTATCCTCGGGACGTGTGCCGGGTGTACCACCAACTCGCAGTGCAACGAAGGCCAGGCGTGTTTGGCCGGCCTCTGCACGGCTTGTCTCCTCGATTTGCAGTGTAGCACCGACCAAGTGTGCGTTTCGGGGACCTGCCAGGCTGCGTGTGCATCCAGCTCCCAGTGTGGCGGCGGGCAGATTTGTTCCAACGGACGGTGTACCGCTTGTCTGCTCAACTCCGAGTGTGGCACAGGGCAGGTGTGCGCATCTGGATCTTGTACGGTGTGTACGAACAGCCTCCAGTGCGATCTCGGAGACGTGTGCGAGAGCGGCGTCTGCCACGCTGCGTGTCTATCCAACTCGGCGTGCGCCACGGGCCAAGTGTGTCAGTCTGGCGTCTGTACGGCGTGTACGGCAGATTCTCAGTGTGCCACGGGAGAGGTGTGTTCGTCGGGCGAGTGCCGTGGCTGCAACGATGATGGCGAGTGTACGACGGCCGGTCAAGTGTGCATCAACCGACGCTGTACGCTCGGCTGTACGTCGAGCCTCAGCTGTAGCATCGGACAGGTGTGCCAGAGCGGCCACTGTGTGGCTTGTACCGACTCTTCGCAGTGCTCTATCGGCCTGGCGTGCGTTTCAGGGGCATGCGGCTCCTGTTCGGCGAGCTCTCAGTGTGCCAGCGGCTACGTGTGTAGCGTCGGGCTCTGCATCCCCGCGTGTGCATCGAGCTCTTCGTGTGCCCTCGGCCAGGTGTGCAAGGAGGGCTTGTGTATTCCTTGTACGGGCAACTCGGATTGTAGCGACGGCCAGGTGTGTACCGCCGGACTCTGCACCTCGTGCTTGCTCACGTCGCAGTGTGAGGGCGACGGAATCGTTTGCGAGTCGGGCGTGTGCCACGCTGGTTGTACGTCCAACTCGCAGTGTAGCAACGGCAGAGTGTGTCAGTCTGGTCTCTGCGTTGCGTGCGGTTCTAACTCGGACTGTAGCAACGGCCAGGCGTGTTTGCTGGGCAGTTGCGCCGCGTGTACGCTGGATCTTCAGTGCAACGCCGGTATCGGCCAATATTGCGAAAACGGCGCCTGTCGAGCCACGTGCTCGGCCAACTCGCAGTGTGGCAGCGGACAGGTGTGTTCCTCGGGCCGCTGCACCAGCTGCTCGTCGAATTCGCAGTGTGATAGTGGCCTGGCGTGTATCAGCGGTGCTTGCACGTCGTGTTCGTCCAGCTCCAATTGTGCCTCGGGTGAAGTGTGCTCCAACGGGCTCTGCGTGGCCGGGTGTACTTCCAACGCCCAGTGTACCGGAGGGCTTGTGTGCAACACGGGAACGAGCGTCTGCGTTTCTTGTACGGCCAACAGCCAGTGTAACGCCGGACAGACGTGCAACACTTCGACGGGCCGTTGCGGTCTCTGTACGCTCGGTGGCTCGTGTCTGCCTACTCAGGGGTGCGATCTGGTGACGGGCTTGTGTGCGGCAACGTGCAACCCCCTCGATCTGAGCGGAAACGCGTGCAGCAACGGCCGCATCTGTTCGGTCCTCGGTCTCTGCGTGGGATGTACGGCTACGTCTCAGTGTCGAACCGGCCAGGTGTGCCTCGCTGGGCTGTGCTCTACGTGTACTCTCGACCTTCAGTGCGGCACCGGCCAGGTGTGTAGCAACGGAGCTTGCGTGGCCGCGTGTACGACCAATTCCAATTGTGCAACGGGCGAGGTTTGTCAGTCGGGCAGCTGCACCGCGTGTACGGATACTTCGCAGTGTACCACGGGTCAGATTTGTCTATCTGGTTCGTGTACCTCGTGCTTGTCGGACGCTCAGTGCTCTGCGTCCCAGGTGTGCAGCAGCGGCCTCTGCATTGCCGCTTGTAGCACAAACGCCAACTGTAACAACGGACAGATCTGTTCCTCGGGCCACTGTATCGCTTGTACGGACGCGTCTCAGTGTAGCACCGGACAGATATGTTCTTCAGGGGCTTGCGGCGCTTGTTCCTCCGACTCCCAATGTACGACGGGCCAGATTTGTAGCGGCGGACTATGCGTGGCTGGTTGTACGTCCAATGCCAATTGTGTCAACGGCCAGGTGTGTCAAAGTCTCCGTTGCGTCAGCTGTTCCGACACGTCCCAGTGCGATACGGGCAAGGTCTGTCTCGCAGGACAATGCGGCGCTTGTCTCCTGGATGGCCAGTGTGGCAGCGGAAAGGTGTGCAGCGGCGGAGTGTGTATCGCCGCTTGTTCCACGAACAACGACTGTAGCACCGGCCAGGTGTGCTCGTCAGGACACTGTACGGCGTGTACCTTGAGCTCTCAGTGCAACACCGGCCAGGTGTGTTCGTCTGGAAGCTGCGGCGCCTGTACGGCTGACGCCCAGTGTCTCCTCGGCGGGCAGATATGCAACGGCGGTCTCTGCGCCACGGGATGTCTGACCAACGCGGCGTGTAGCGGCGGTCAGGTGTGTTCGTCTGGCCGTTGCGTTGCTTGTACGTCGAGCTCTCAGTGTACGACGGGCCAGGTGTGCTCCAGCGGCGTCTGCGGAACGTGTACCTCGGACACGCAGTGCAGCAGCCTCGTCTCGGGCAACGTCTGTAATGGCGCCGGCGTCTGCGAGGCTGGATGTGCGACCAACGCCGGATGTAGCGGCGGCCTTGCGTGTGTTTCTGGACACTGTATCGCATGTACCGACAACGCCCAGTGTACCACGGGACAAGCGTGCGTGTCTGGCCGGTGCGGCTCCTGTACCGTCGGGAGCTCCCAATGCGGCTCCGGAAAGGCCTGTAGCGCCGGAACGTGTATCACGGCGTGTACCTCCAACGCCGGGTGCTCGACGGGCCTCGTGTGCCAGTCGGGCCTCTGCACCGCGTGTACCGCCGGCTCCCAGTGCAACACGGGACAAGTGTGTCTCCTCGGCGTCTGCGGATCGTGCACGCTCGACTCCCAGTGCAGCGCCATCACGAGCGGAAACGTCTGCTACTCGGGAACCTGCGGCGCCGGGTGCACCACCAACGCCGGGTGCAGCGGCGGAAAGGTCTGTACGTCCAACAAGTGCGTTGCCTGTACCGCCAACAGCCAGTGCAACACCGGCCAGGCGTGTATCTCGGGGGCCTGCGGCGCCTGTTCGACCAACTCGCAATGCAACTCCGGCCAGGCGTGCGTCAGCGGCGTGTGCGGCTCGTGTACGGCCAACAGCCAGTGTGCCAGCAACGAGGTGTGCAACAGCGGCACTTGCAAGAATAGGGGTTGTGCCAGCGCCAACGACTGCAAGCTCTTGGGCCTGGATCTATGCGCCACCTTTTTGGGCTGCGTCTGCATCCTGGGACTCTGCGTCTAAGAGTCGTCTTTCCTTTTTACTTGTTTTTCCTTATTTGTTATTCTGAACCAGAATGTTACTACTCTCCTTACCTTGTCATTACCCCCTTTTCCTTTGTCTTTGTGAGATCTCTTTAGGATTGGTGAAACTCCGGGGCCTTGTTACGGCCGTCAAAAGATTTGGAGTATGCCGGATCTACGGACGTTTGGGACGAAGTCTTTTTTGCATCTATCTACTGGGCGCAGATTGTTGAGCTCATGGGCTATATATTTTCTTTGTAACGCGCCCGACATGGCACACATCATGTATGGATTTCTATTAGTCTGGAAACCGACTCTTATTCGGGGCGTGGTTGAGGAACCACCGTCGTTATTGCCTAATAATTCAACAAGTTTATGCCTTTTCACATACGTATAACTATGTCTTTACTCTTGTAAGGTAATATTGCAAAGTACTTCTCACCTACCATGGACGGTCGGAGACTAGATCCCAGACATCATCTTGAGATTTCTTGTTCGCAGTAATGAGGCACGCCGTACTTTAGATCTTGTACAGTCCTAACTGACTTATGATGAGTCCTAACTTACTTACCTATGGACAAGTCCTAACTCCCTTAGGGCAGGTCCTGGCTGACTTATGATGAGTCCTCATTTACTTACCTATGGACAAGTCCTGACTTACTTGTAACAACCTAACTTACTTATGACAACTCATAACATACTTATGGGCGAGCCTTATCTTCCCTCTCACCTTCAAAGAGATTATCATGTCAAGGCATCTGAATCATCACTGTACCGTCTCGAGACAACGTCTGGGCCTCTCCTGCCATGTCCGAGATCGGGCCTCCCCGTAATTTACGAACCTACCAGCAAGGGTGGCTTCTGGACTCGTGGGAGCGTCTGGACACTGTCTTGAGATGCATCCATTGTCGTGTCAAGGTCACGCAGACCCTTCCCACGTCGTCTCGAAACGGTATCCAAGACTTCCTCCCATGCAACATCAGGTCAAGCCGTCGACGGACTCGCGTACCGTCTCCTGACAAGGTCTAGAACCACACATGTCCAGAATCCAGTCCCCCCTGATACCCAGGTACGTACGTACGTACAGCTCAGCTCTCGTCGCGTCTGTTCCCCAACAAAAGCATGGCATTCGGACATTCGGAGACGAGGACAAATCGTTCAACGGCCAGGGGAAGGATAAAGAGCATGTACGGATACGCAAGGAATCGAATCGTTGCAACAAGACTTGTCGGGATCGGGCTGAAGACTCTCGACGTCGAAAAATGTCGAACCACCAATGGCCTGATTCGGAACGCGGCTCTGCGAGTCGGTGCGAACTACCGGTACCGCAACCTTGAACCACCTCCCCCAGCGTCTAGGACCGGCAGAAGATGGAAGGCGGGGTGGATCCTGACAGCCGAGGAGCAGGAGGAGAAGAAGACTGAAGCCATCGTCAGTAAAAAATATCTTCAGAGTTTGATCAATTGAAGCATCGCAACTGGAATTGTTCAAGCAATGACAACATGGACCAACCAATCGACGGCCGATGATTTGGCGGCTCCGGTCCGAACGATAAGGTGCTTCTAGCCTCGGGCGTACTGTGCGACGTCGCGTCGACTTGCACGATGCTTTGCCGTGTCGAGCAGGGCATCAAGGATGAGGAAGCACAGTGTATGACGAAAAGCAAACAGTGTGCATGGAAGCAAGAGGCCCCGCATTTCCGCCTCCTCCCCTCTCTGAACCCTTGGGCCGTGGACGCCAAGCCAGGGGTCCCGCTCAACAAAATTCCCAACAGAAAAAAAAATCAAAAAGAAAAAGGCAGGAAGAACTGCAGGCAAATCTCTGGTCCCTGCCCTGTCCGTCGTGGCGAAGGATTCGCTGCCGCCGATCTGGGAGATACGTACCTGGCTCCGTAGCAAAAGGATCTGGCTGTTTTTCGCATTCCCCACCACCACCTTCGGTCGTCCGTCGTGCCAGCGCCGGGATATCTTGGAGCTTGTCTCGACCACCAAGACGAGTCAGAAATTCAGGCACCGTTCAATCATGGCCCTCGCGAACACAAGTCGAAGACACACCTCGGCAACTCGCTGCTTCACATGTCGTGACATTGACACTCTCCTAGCGTCTACCTTGATCCGAACTTTGTTGGTGTGGTGTTCGATCCATGTTTGTTTGGACGGGAGGCAGCCAACATTCTGTCTTGTTCAACCTCATCAACCCTACCCATATTGTGCACATGATGAACTGCTTCGGAATCCCACGGCGTCTTGTGGACGAGGCGTCTCGGTTTCGCATTCTTGGGTGTCTCGCATGCAGCGTAGCGCTGCCATGTATATACTCTCAGGACGTGACCAAGGTTTCGCCAGTTGACATGGATAGCTCGCGGATGTGATGGGCAAATGGGCAGCGATTGGCATCTGAAAGTACAGTCAGCGGTGTACAGACCTCGTGGTCAATGAGCATCATAGCTGAGAAGTCTTGAGAGCACCAAAGACGCCACGGACCAGAAACGTTCTTTGCATCACATTTCATCCATTACTGGTGCACCTCAGCTCTTCTCCTAGATAATCAGCGTAAACATTCGGGCCAATCGCCTCGACTTCATTTCACCTCTGTCATAACAGGCGAGACAAACCCCATTCTTGGTCTGGACGGGCGTGGACCTGTGCGAGCCCCGTCTCCGATTTGCCCCGTCCCTTTGGTTGAACGAGGTTGATTCACATGTCGATGATCTCCAGACCAGCCCTAGGTAAACTGGAGACGGCCTAGCTTCGCATGCCCAGGCCAACTGGAGTCTCCGACCCAATACATGCGCGGCCGCCTTTGTCGTTGGAGCACATGTGAAGGGTTGAGGGGGCGAGCCAATCCCGTACGCCGTTGCAGCTGTCCCGTCATCCACCCGCGTACTGCTGCAGTGTTGCTGCCGCCGCCTCTCGATATCCACAGAGTAAGCGGCGGTGAGCCTGCGGCGTCTTGAGCTGACGGGACGGAATGCGTGAAGCGGTAGATTCGACGGGCGGGATTGGTCAGAGCCCGCCACTCGTGAGACTGTTGAGTTGCGTGCCGGTGTCTTTGAAGAATCTGAGCAGCATCCCAGTGTCAAGACAACAGGGGATGAAGAAGCCAGCCATGGCAGGATGGAGAAGAAACGGACAATTTCGGCATTGAGACGGGGAACTCCTCGATGGAATCCTGGAGCATCGTGCGATTTACAGCAAAGCCATGTTGGTGCTGTTCCTGGCGACTGAGTTGCAGCTTGTCGGGCCTCGAGCTGGGGTCGTCGTGAATGTCGCAAAAGAGCGGGTGCCAAGCGAGGGGGAGGGGTGCCAAGAATGCGGAAGGTACGTACCTAGCGGGCGAGGAATTCCATGATGCCGAGGAGCGGTTTGCATGCTTCCGGCGGGCTGCCGACTCTTTTGGTGTGCGACTTGATGATGACTTGAGCTCGGCATCTCCGCCCATGTCGAGTGGCAGAGGTGACTGTGTTGAATTGATTCTTGGCTATTGACTAACTGTTGGTTGACTGTGAGAAGAATTTAAAAAAAAAAAAAAA
>JAMQMW010001052.1:0-20023 GCA_024115155.1 Thelonectria blattea
TGAACATCACGACATGAAGGAGCAATGGCTTATGATGAATGAGTCGAGTGACTGCTATTCTCTAGATGACTTAAACCTCTCTCGGCGACATCGCAGAGGCCATGTGGCAGCTCGTCGAGGACCCGGCCCTCGGCGACGGAACCATCTTCGAGGTCTCAAAGGGCAAGACGCGCGTCGTGCCGCTGTTCGACTCGCCCATGCCCACCGGCGAGGCCATCCTCGTTCCCGGGTACGTCGCCGCCGGGGAGGCGCTGTATGAGAGGCTCAAGACGGATGGCATGGACGTCTAAATAGGCGAGAGGGGTTGAGAAGGCATTGTTGGTCTAGTCATACAGGAGCGCCGTGTTGTGTTTATTGACTTGATACTGACCATGTGTGACATACCTTCCGGTAGTATTGAAATATCTCACCTGATATTAATACAGTGGCCTTGGTCAACGCCGCCCGTTGTCTAGGGTAGCCCACTCTCCAAATCGCGATATAGCTCGACCATGGAATAATTACATCGCGCATAAAGTACAACCTCCTGCTTCAATCTACGTGTAACCGGGTAGGTACATCCATCTCACGCCACATCTGGAGGTCGGTAGCCAAAAACAGCCCCTTTCGAACAAAGCGCCGCCATATGTGCAACACTCAGTCGGGGACCACACGAGCTGTGTAACCTGGGGAGCCCCTCCAAACCATCCCCCCATGCAAAGTCCAAACACCCCTTTAACTCTCGCTTCTTAATCAAGTAGGTAGCTTCAAGCCCATCACAATAAAACCAGTATGGGGGGAACACAAGTTCACATGTTGGAATACTCTAGCGCAAGCTCAAAACGTATTCCATCTTGCGGCAAAGGCGCGTAGCTGTTCTCCCCATTCTCCCAATAGCTTCGGCCAAAGAAAAAAGCCCCCAAACTTGCCCCAGAGTGGCCTCTCTCTGCAAAAACACTGACCCAGCCATGGACACCAAGGGCTGGAGAGGAACGCGTCCTCCTAACATAGATCCGCCACCCACTCTCGAAATTCCAAATTTAACAATACTATTATTGACATTTCCTTGTTGAAGTCTCCTCCGTATAGTTGTGGTGATGGATGGTGTATGGTAATGGCGTGGCGACGGTGTAGTCTTTGTTGGTATAGTCTTCGATCGGGGCGACAATGGGAGGACGAGAAATGCCAAAATGGAAAAAAGAAAAAAGTCCATGTGCCGCATGCCAGATAAATGAGCTCGCAAGAACGAGCTGGGTATCTCGATGAGCCTTCCCCGTGCTCGATATCTCTCCTTCTCTCTTCGTAGGCGCTCTCTCCTTCACTGTTGCTGCTCTTCTCAACTTTTCACCACCAAAAGCACCTCGTCCCCAGAGCGAAATAAAACAAACGACCCAGCTCAAATCGACGCTCGAATAGATAAAACGAAAAAAAAGAAAAAGGAGGGAGAAGTCCCGAAACATTGGTCGGCTCGGATGCGTCGTTGCTCGTCCAGGAAGGAAGAAGAAGGGATGCAAATTTGATGTAGGTGTCTGAATCGTCGGAATAAACAGGAATGAATGAGGGTATGAAATCGCAAAAAGCTGCGTCGATGGTTTGGTGCTGCGTTGCTTCAGACTGTCGTAACGGGGTCTAGCGGGATCGTATTACTTGATGTTCTTGAAGAGATCGTCTCCCAAGCTTCCGTGGTCCTTTTCGATATCGGTGAGCTCGGGAATCATGGGAGGCGGGGGGCCGGCGGGCTTCTTGATGGTCGGCGTAGGGGGCGCGGCTTCGAAGACGGTGCTGGACCGCTTGGGAGTCGAGTCTCCGGTCCTTATGCGGCGGAACCAGCCGCTGCTCCTCTTGGATTTGCGTTCATCCAGGAAGCTGGAGCCGCCCTGGCTGGTAGGGCGGGCGCCATTGGCGACGGAGAGACTCCCGTTCGATGTCTGGCCCTCTAGGTAACTGTTATTCAACGTGGTCCTGCTAAAAAGGCGACGGATGCTGCCCTGGCGACTCGAGGCGGCCGGGCTCAGGGGAACAACGTCGTCTGCATTGCGCTTGGTACCAGCTAGATTACCGTTGGAGGGAGAGCTCTTGGGCTCGTCATTGGACTCCTTGATGGCTTCCTTGATGCCCTTGGCAGGAGGAGGCGTCTGAGGAGGAGTCGGCACCTTCTGAACCGGAGAGTCCGGGGGTGGGGGAATGTTGGTGCCGTCGGTGATGCTTCCAAAGTTGAGATTGAGGGCAGGTAGCTCAAAGCGCGCGGCTCTGGAGCCACCGTTCAAGAGGGACGGCATTGCGTCGAGACGGGTTTGCAGGCGATTGGAAGGGATGGTTCTTTGACGAGGCGAGACGGGGGACGCGTGTGGCTGAAAGGGGGAATCCGGGGGGGTGGCAGGAAATCGACGGGGGTTTGGGTTGGGCAAGCAACGAAGACTTGCACGGTTTGGTTGTCGAAGTCGAAGTCGGCGATGGACAATGCAGAGGGCGGAATTCGATGACGAAGCGAAGTTTCAAGTCCCCGCAGAAACAATCAAGAAAAGAGGCGTTTGGAAAGGAGAACAACGGTTGCTCTGTTCAGGGTCGTGGTCCGTCAGGAACGGCGACCCAGGCGGAAAACAAGCAAAGCAGGGGGTGGGTGGCTTCTGATTGCAAGGGTCTGGGCCGTGGCGTGGCGTGCTTTTTTTTTCTTGGGAGAAGGGGGGGGCGGGGGGGGGCAGATGTGAATTTCCAGGCGATGGACCGTGTTGGAGAAGACAATTAATTGCGGCGCAGAGACGAGCGAGCGAGAGAGAGTAGAAGGGAGAGTAGAGGAGAGTAGAGAGGGAAGACGAAGTGGCAACAGACACGTCGTCTAAAGACGGGACGGAAGAGAAGAAAGACGGTGACGTCGTAGAGAGACAAAACAAGGGAAAAAGGGAAAATGGATGGAGAGAAAAAGGCAGACCGGCGAGCAGCTGGGATAAGTCTGATGAGAGAAGAAATGCCCCATGGAAGCTGGAGCCCAAAAGAGAGAGAGAGAGAGAGACTGGAGAGAGCGGTGGAGCAATTTGCTTGGGTACAAGCTGCAACGGTCTAGACTGGAAGGGTAAGAGCGAGTGGAGGAGAGGGAAGGAGCTACGAGGTACTTGGAGTTCAGGTACCTCTTCACCTCTGATCCAATCCTCTCCCATTCAAACTGGCAGCACCAAGACAGAGAAGCACCCAAAAGGGGGCCTCTTTCATCATGCTCGCCTCACGCACTCCTTCTGCCGCGCACTCCGCGCGGGAAGCGGAATGGCAATGGGCAGCGGATGGCCAGTGGAAGGCCTGAGAGGTCAAATGTTTTAGCGGCACCTCCCGAGCGCGTGGCGCATCCCGCGGTTCATTTGCCTGGATGAGGCCTGTTGCAAAACGTGATACACGCAACATGCGCATGGCAATACGAAGTGACTTTTTGGAGGAGAAGACATGTTGAGCAGCTTCCTCTTGGATGATGATGCGTCGCGCTTTTCCTTCCTCATGGAACAAAGCAACAAGCAACAAGCACACGACTTCGAAACCGGGAAATGGGATGGAAGCTGCCATCCATGCCGGTACCTCGCTAATTCGTCTTGGTCGCGTCGGCCAAGTTGGAGACGGTTAGTGGCAGGTGTTGAGAGGTACCGAAGACGAGAGTACCTGGCGTTGTGGCATTGTGGGCGGGCTACCTTGGGCATCTCCAGGCTATTTTCAGAAACTTCTCCCTCTCTCTCAGTCTTCCCCGCCAGCTCATGGCCAGTTCACTGCTTCGCCAGTCGCCACTCTCGGGCGTCGTTTCTTTTTTCTTCTCGGCACACGTTTAGCATCAACGCCACAGACGTCCACGTCACTCTCACAACGCAAAAGAGAGGCTCTTGCGTGCCATAGCGGGGTCGGACGTCACGACGGACGAGAGACCATGGCCAACAGTGACGGGATTGGAATCCCCAAAAGACGAAGAGAGCTGGCCAACACGCAATGGTCGCAATATCTCTACGTAATACCGGCAGACTGGCAGATGCGATGCGCACTCGGCTCCCTCGACATTCGCACGCGCTCTACCGCCCTAGATGGACTGTTTTGGTCCGGGGTAATGCAAGGCACACGCCGTGAATGCAGCTAGCACGCCTGAACTGTCTCATTGGAATGAAGCCGGGAGAGCTCGCCAAAAAAGGTCTTGAAAGCTGGGACCCGCCAGCGCGAAGAAATCCAACGGCCAACGGAAACAACAACTTGTGAATCTCTCGTCAGACGTCTAAACGCAATCTATCTCTGACCGTTCCCGTCCATCCCGCTTCACCCACACTTTGGTTCTGCTGCTCTCCTCAACAATTCGTAGTTCCCGTCCTGCCGGGTCGATTAATTAGATCCCGCCCGCACTTTATTCTCCCCGGCACCCGTCGGTTCTGATGCCGTCTCCTGATTGGTCGGTGCGGCCCCGGCTTCACGTCATGGAACCAACGTCGTCGATTCCATCCTCGAGCTTGCCAACATTCTGCCTCTCTCCCCGCCACGACTCTTTCCCCTGAAAACAGCCTCCACCAGCCGCAGCTGCAGCAATTCGCAATGGCCAGCTCGCAGTGCTTCAAGCTCCGTGCCCTCGCCTCCGCACCGGCGAGGCCTTCCGCCAAGCTCCGAGCCCACCACCTCGGCCGACTTCCCATGACGGCCGTCCGACACAAGTCCGGGCCGTACGGCTACGTGCAAGCCAAGGCCCTCGTCTTCTCCAAGTATGGCGAGCCCGAAGACGTCCTTAAGTAAGCCTCTCCCGTCGTCCTCGTTCGATACGAGTCGGTTGACCCTGAAATAGCGTGCACACCCACTCCATCTCCCCCTCCATCCCCTCCTCTTCCGTCCTCGTCCGATCGCTCGCCGCGCCCATCAACCCCGCCGACATCAACACCATCCAAGGCACGTACGGCTCGAAGCCTCCCTTCACCAACCTCATTGGCACCGCCGAGCCCTCGGTCGTCCCCGGAAACGAAGGAGTCTTCGAGGTGGTCTCGGTTGGCGCCCCGGACTCTCCCCTGAAGAAGGGCGATTGGGTCATCCCTGCCATTGGCCAATTCGGCACCTGGAGGACCCATGCCGTCGACGACGTCTCCAAGTTCATCAAGGTCGACAAGGAGGGCCTGACGCCCACCCAGGTCGCCACCGTGAGCGTGAACCCTTGCACGGCTTATAAGATCCTGCGCGCCTACGGCCCCAATGCCGGCCCCAAGGCTGGCCTGGGCATGAAGCCCCTCGATCCCGGCAGCGGCCAATGGTTCATCCAAAACGGCGCCAACTCGGGCGTCGGACGGTCGGCCATCCAGTTCGGAAAGCTCTGGGGGCTAAGGAGCATCAACGTGGTGCGCGATCGCGACACACCCGAGGAGACGGAGGCGCTCAAGGCGGAACTCAAGGGCCTCGGCGCCGACGTGGTCGTGACGGACTCGGAGTTTTTGTCCCGGGAATGGAGGGACCGGCTGAAGGAGATTACCCGCAACGGCCGTGAAGAGATCGGCCTGGGCCTCAACTGCGTCGGCGGCAAGTCAGCCACGGCCATTGCGCGCTCGTTAGGCGAAGGCGCCACCATGGTGTCCTACGGAGGCATGTCCCGGCAGCCCGTATCGCTCCCCGTAGGCCTCCTCATCTTCAAGGACATCCGCTTCGTCGGCTTCTGGCTGAGCCGGTGGAACGAGCGCGATCCCCAAGGTCGCAGGCACATGGTCAACGACATCCTCAACGACATCCGCGAGGGCAAGTTCCACGACGTGCCCATCCAGGAGGTCAAGTGGGACTGGGACACGGAGGAGGCGACGCTGCGGAATGCCGTGCAACAGGGCCTCTCGGGCTTCCGCAAGGGCAAGGGCGTGCTCGTGTTTGGCGAGACCTGAGTGCGCTTGCGTGCATGATGAATGACGGGACGAATGAATGTAGAATGTACAAATGCTCATTTATTGCTCGTTTTGGTATACCAAGGCTGTGCCTTGTGCGTTAACCAACATTGTTATGTTTCAGCGGTATTTTAACTTGGTTGTCTCTGCATTCCTGACACCAGTTGAGGGGCTTGAGACCTTCGAGCCGAGGAGGCAGTATCGGGGACTCAAAGGCTGGCACGGGATTCTATCTTGGCATCTCATACTTGAATCCTTTGGTCTTTGCAGAGCTTCAAGGCAGTATACCTAAGTATAGTGACTGTTCGATTGACATCTACACTTGGACGTCTACACTCCGCTGCTTACAGAGAAGAGGCTGATCACCCCGTCCTAAAGTGGCCAACTCAGCGCCAACATGGCAAAAGCTGCCAAAGGCAACATGTCAAAGGCAATTTTTCCTTTCCCTATTGACTTTTGCTGACAGGAAAGGGGTAACTGGCCCTGATTGATCGTGTGTGGTTTTAAGAGCATGTTCTCTCGTTCTCATCCTCCTCCTTCACCACGAATACAATTTCACGCTCCGTGCTCTCCCAGGCAAAGACCATCATGACGACCAAGAAGTTTCTCGTCGTCGAAGGAGCTTTGAGTTGCATACGTGCACTTTCAGTTCGCCGGAAGTTGAGTGTAAGGGCCCCTTTGTTTACCGTCAAGGATAGTTGAATGCTGATGAACACTCTGAACATGGGCGCTTCGAGAAACAACGGACAAAGACAATGGAAGACCACATCTCAAGGCTCCTTGCATGCCCACAAAGAAGGCGTTCCGAACAAGAAGACGTGGTTTGGACATCCAAGGCCCGTCCTTCTCGTTCTCAACCCGCACATAAATACAGCTCTGGTTCTCTCCCCCGGATAGTCGACTGAAGCATCACCAAGCGACGCATCGCCAACAGACGTGGTAACCCAACCGAAGCAGCAGTTAACAAACCGCAATCTCTACCATCACCCTTCGCTAGCCCATTTCACCATGCCTCCCAGGAGAACAGCAGCCAGGGGCGGGCGAGGTGCCCAGAACCAGAGAAGGGCTGCCAACAGGGGCGGTGGCGTGTCTGGTCCGCCCGCCGCGTCGGTCCCGCGTGTGACTCGTTCCATGGCTCGTGCCATGTCGGCGAGGATCGCGAGGGAGGTTGAGGAGGCGGCGAGGGCGGCGGAATCGCCCGCTTCGCCCGTGGAGACGCCGCCTTCGTCGGCCGCGGAGCCATCTCCCGCGAGATCATCACCCCCGAGGCCATCACCCCCGAGGCCATCGCCCTCACCCCCCGCGGAGCCCAGGTCATCCAGCTCAGGCGCCGAGATAATCATCAACCAACCCGCCCAACAACAACCCGCCGAAGCAGCACCCCCCGCAAACCGCAGCCAATCCCCCCAAGGACTCCACGCCTGGAACCAACGCCCTCAACCCCCCCCCGCGCCGCAGAGGCAGAGTCCCCCCGTCGAGCGCGAGCCCGCCAACAACGACGACGGGAACAACGAACCCCGATCCAGAGCAATCATCTGGCGCGACGAGCAGGCCCGCATCAACGCCGACGACGACGTCGCGTGGGGCCGCTGGATAGACGACAAGTACTTCGGGAAACACAGGCTGACCGTCAACCCAGGCGAGGCCGTCTCGACTAGCTTGGCCACCATCCTGCTGTTGGGCTGGGACGAGCTCGATCGAGACATCGCCAAGGTCGCAGAGGTGATTCCGACCAGGGATACGTGGGCTTCGCTCCATGCCGCCACAAAGGTTAGGTTGACGGGCATTTGCCCGCAGGCCGAGATGTTTTGGGAAAAGTCTCACCGAGCGATCCTGGTGCGCGCCTTGATCTGGCGGGTTCTCTACGACAAGCTGTTCAACGAGGATTGCCACAAGTGGGACGCGAGCGAGTGGTTGGCGTTTGGCTTTCTCCAGAACAGCCTCGGAGGTACGTTTTTGCCATCTTATACATCTTTATAGAACCTGATACTAATCGAAACCAAAGGCTGCTTGTCCGCCACCGGCTCGGATACCGCCTTTGACGTGACCCATCGCCTCAACAGACACAGCCTGGCTCACCAGCTATACGTCAGCAAGGGGCTTCACACCGACGGGAACCGCCTGGCCGCCCTGGTCATGGACGAGCTGGAAGCCATCGTCCCCGCAGGCAGCACCGTGCTCCAAGACGACTTGGTCGTGATTCGCGGCCTCTTCACCCTGGTCCAGAGGGCCGTCGAGTTCGACTTCGTCTTCGTGTCGTCCTACCACGACGTCCACGTCAACCTCGACAGCTCAAACGACGCCCCCGCTGAAATGCCCGAGTTCTTCGGCTCCGACGGCGCCTTCAAACCCTCGGACGAAAACCCCGTCAGGATGGTCGTCCGACCCGGAGTATCCTGCTTCGGCCGGTGGACCACCACCGAGAACTCCAACCGCGTGGTTCTTCGCAAGTGCGGAAACAGGAAGTTCAGGGCCGTTCTCGCGGCGCCCCTGATCGAGGCCTTTGGCATGTTCAACCCGTCGCACGGGACGCCCCTGCGGGGAACGGGACCCGACGAGCTGGGCGAGTGGAAGATTCTGGAGACGAGGCGGCGCTCCGAGGACCTGATGATGGAGCTTCACCAGAAAATGGCCGACATTGAAGCGAGGGACGGTGATTCGGGCGTGAGGTGGGCCACCGACATGTTTTACGACCTGGCCTACCAGTGCTACACCTGGATGAGCCAGGGGCTGGCGGACAAGGTGATATATCCGCGCTTTTATGAAAAGTACTTCCATGTCGATCATCGAGCCAACGATAGGGTGCGGAGAGACTACCAAGCTGCGCGCGCAGGCATTTGAGGGGGACCATGGGTGGAATAGAGGAGGCACGGGAAGGAGGAGCAGCGAGAACCAACAGGATAGGCGAGACGACGATAGAACCAATAGACCCTTGATGAATAATTATCCAATGGCAGTGACTAGGCTCGAAGCGCCTGCGCCCACTCGTGCAGCTTGTCGAGCACCATGGGCGCCAGCGCCGTCTGCGACTCCTCGATGAGCCTCTCAAAGTACCGAAGCGCCTCCTCCTCGCTCATCTCCAGGTGAAACCTCGTCCTTACCTTGAGCACCGCCTTGTCGGGCTCGAGCCGGATGTCGGGAATGTTCGCATCCACCATGAGGCTAAACAGGTTGAGGATGAGGTTGGAAGACTTGCGCAGCGCCGTGAAGGCGAGGAAGCAGTACTGCTTGAACTGCTGATAGTGATCCGACGTCACGCCGCCCATGCAGTCCACCATTTCCTTGGAGAGCTTCATCAGCGGCGCAAACGGCTTGGGGTCGCGCCCGAGGATGAAGCCAAAGTCTGCATGGAAAAAGTGCCCGTCGGGCGCGAGCAGGAGGTTCTCCGTGTGACGGTCGCCAACGCCGAGGATGTAGGTGATAACGCAATACCCGGCGCACGACCTCACGTACGTGTCGAGCGTCTCCTGCCGCACTCCCAGCGGCTGCCGCTCGTCCGGGTTGTGGTACTTGAGGTAGCCCAGCACCGGGTTGGCCCGGAACTTGCCCAGGATGCTCGACAGGCTCGACGACTGCACGAACTGCGAAGCCCCGGCCGTCACGTTTGTCGCCAGGATCTTGTACGGCGAGAGCTTCAGGTCGAGGTTCTCCTTCTGCAGCAGCTGGTCCATCAGCGTGATGATCTGTATCACCAGCTGGTCCTGCCGAAGGTCGTCGCCCACCTTGAAGATGATGGGATACGTGCTCCCCGTCGTCGTCTTGAAGGTGCACTTGAACGGGCTCAGCGACGACTTGAACACCACCGTATCCTCGGGAACCACCCCCGTCACCAAGACCGAAGGGTCGAGCGGCATGGGCAGCGGCGGATCGATGTTCATCAACTCGTTCTTAGGGTCTGACAGAAACTTCTTCGCCCGGTCCGTCTTCTTCGCGTTGGCCGCAGTCTTCTTAATCTCCTCCGCCGCGTCGTTCAGAAGAGAAAACATCTCTCCCTGCCGCAGCAGCGTCTTTCTCACCTCGACCCCGTCCGCCTGCCTCTCGAGCTCCGTCATGAACTCGTACGCGACCTTGCGGTAAATGTTCCGATTGTCGAGGAGAGCGTCGGGGCTGCCATCCTCGCACTCCACCATGAGATACCAGTAAAAGTAGTTTCCCAGCTGAAAGTTCGCCGCAGCTCGCTGGATGAGGAAAGTTGCCAGAGAGGAGTCGTGAGTGCTCTCCTCGGTAGAATCGGTAGATATATGCTCGTACTTGAGAGCTTGCACGAGCTGGAGCAAGTATAGCAGTAGTTCGTTGTCGTCTGCTTTGCGAAGTCGATCAACGGCATATGATCGAACAGCCGCGTTGTCAAAAGACGGACCAAGCAGCTCCAAGGCATCGTCCACTTCGATCTCGGTCCATCGTCCGAGTGCTTGGATGGCCAGCTTGGCTTCGCTTTGGTCACTCCAGTTGACCGATTTGACGAATTTCGTCAATGCCCTCTTGTCTCGCGTCAAATGATAGCGGAACTTCCATACCAGATCCGTCTCCTCCGTGTTGAGAACGTGCGTGGGCGGATATGACATGATGACATTGAGCTCATCTCGAACCTTGGCGTTTGGTTTTAAATCCTTGTCCAGAATGCCGTGCCTGTGCGAGCTTCGGAAGAGGCGTCGATGTTTTGCTTCAGCCGGGTTGTCTTTCTGGCCTACTTCAGGGTCATACACCTTGATAAGCCGTCCTCCAAGTCCGGTCGTGCTCTGATCAATAGCGTTAATACCTGGGCCAAATTGGACCTCCGGCACAGGCTGAGTGATGGTGGCTTGTGATAAAGTCATGGACTGGAATGATGAGATGGGAGGAGCATCGTATTCGTGGTCTGCGAAAACAATGGGGAAATCGAAGCGAGGAAGCTCGACGTTGAGAAGGAAGGTGGATGAACCAGGGCGGCCATTCTCATCAGAATTGGCATCTCCGTTCACGGCCTGCTGGCGCTGAAGCATCTTCATTGACGACTTTGCAGCCTGCAGGCCGCCCTTTTCGAAATTGCGAAAAACCATCTGGTCCAACCACTCTACGCGGGGAATCTCGCCCATCTCATGCTTCTTGAACAACGTTTCCATCCGATCAAGCTCCTCGCTATCTTTGTCAGGCGGCACAGAGCCTTTGCGCGCGTTCGGCTTCTTCTTCGTCGCGACAAGCGCTGGTGTTGTTGAGTTGTCGTTGCCATCGGCGTGTTTATGTCGATGTACCAAGCACTTCTGCCTGCCCTTTTGCGCCTGGTTGTCTTCGTCGAACATGGGCAACGTCGTGCCGCCAAACGGGATCGCATGGCCGATGGCGCCCTTACCGCCGGTGGGCGACAGGTCCCATATGGTTATCGCAAGGCAAGAGTTGACTGGGAGGGCGCTGTAGGAAACCGGCAGCTGGAGCCATTCGTTCCACCTGATATGGTTAGCCACCGTCGGTATGTGTGTAGATGTGGGATATCGCACTTTCGCTCGGCTCGAAATGGCTTGTAGGCGGTCTGCATAGGGATGGTTAAGGGCTTCGATCCCGCCCAGACTTGGACGGTGACGTAGAGGTCCGAGTGGGTGCTGAGAACAGATATTAGGTGGCTGCGGAAACTCTGCGGGAACGGGGTAGTTACTTGATATTTGAGCCGACATGTCGCAAATCAGGCTGTTCCAAGAGCGTAGATGACTTGTAGGGAGACTCTTCGCCCTCGAGGTTCATTCTACAGCCAGGTTAGTGGGGATCATAGACATGCATGGCCCGGGGAGCTCACATGCGGATGCTCACTGGATGATGGACATCCTTGGAGCCCGCAAAGGAGAACGGGTCCATACGCCCGTACTCAGACATGGCGATCAGCTCATTCTGCGCGCGTGTGATAAGTGTGAAAGGTGTCCGATGTTGGGGCAGAGCGTGGTGGGTTCGCGATGGTGATGTAAGGTGGTGGTTGTGAGTTCAAGTTTCAAGTTGAGACCAAGCGGGTGCAAGTTGGCGGGCAGCTCTGATAAGATAAGCAGGCGGCGCATGCACACGCGCACTGATCACGCTGGAATTGGACGGGTACGAATGTGCGCTAGTGGGTACGAATAATGGAATTTTGACGCACTATCTCATAAAGCTAAGCACACTGCCATGCCAATTATCCAACACATATTCTCACACATCCGACAAGATGTACAACCGTCCCTGGATATCATAATTATCATACACTCATTTCATGGCGTCCTCGGCCTAGTTCTTGTGCCCCTTGAGATGCCACTCAAACACCTTGCGGAACGTCTCCTTGGTCTTGTCCTGCATGACATCGCCATGGCAGGGAATCATGGTGACAAAGTCCCACTGGTCGATGCGCTGCATGCTCTCGTTGAAGCTCTCGCGGTCCTTGATGAGGTACCAGTTTGCGCGCTTCAGCCAGCGAGCGTCCCCCGAGATATCCTGGGCGCCCGAGAAGACCTTGTCGAGGATGCCGCCGCCGGGCCGTTCGGCCTCGGGAACCCTGCTGTACTGCTCCTTGGCGGGCAGGTTGAAGAGCAGGTCGGCCTGGACGAGCACGCGGTCGGGCTTGTAGAAGAAGACGATCTCCAAGTTGGCGTGGGCGTCAACGTACTCGTACTCGAAGTCGGCGTCGAACTCGTCGCTGATGCGCGTCTGGCGCTTGTTGGCCTTTGTGAAGACGACGGAGAAGGCCTCGTTGCCGATCTTGGGGTCGTTCTGCTTGGCTCGCTTCTCCGGGAGGCCCTCGGGGCCGATGAGCTTGGCTTCGGGGTACTCCTTTGCCCACTCGGAGACGAAGATGTGGTGTTCATAGTCCAGGGCGACAATGTAGCGGACGTTGCCACCCATCTCGGCTACTTTTGCTTTGACGGGGTCTGTGAGCGCGACTGGAGAGAAGACAGCCAGCGCACCGGATGTGAGTTTCACTGTTGCGTCATGTTAGCAGCCAATTCATGCATAACGACTGGTTCTCGATGCATACCGAGAGTTCCTCGACCACCAATCTTGATCCTACCAAAGCGCGCAAACGGCACTGAGAAGGTTGCAACGTTGGGAGTGACGTTGCGGATGACCATGACATCGGCCGGGTTGGAGGGAATGAGTTTAGACGACATGTCTGCGGATTGATGTGAAGATGAGTGAGAGCTGAAGAAGTGTTGTTGTTGTCTTTGACGATGTTTTGGAGCCGGAGTTGGGGATTTGGGTTTAAATGGATGACGACTGGCGGGTGCGGAAACCAGTTGTGTCGATGACGATGAGGCGGTTGTCCAAAGAGTTCGAGTTGATCGATGCTTCACCAAAGGAAGCAGAATTGGAACTAAAGGTGCGAGAGAAGGAGCATTTAAACAAACTGCCAACAAGCAACTCGGCGAAGCACGCCGAAGTGGCGTAGGCAACATGATTTGATTACCTATCAAACAACAACAAGAAGTTGCAGAATGGCATCAGGTCAGGACCAGCAAGGGCCAGGGCGAAGCAAAATTGAAATGACATCAACAACTGAATAAGCTTTTTCCACCGGTTGGAGCCACCGCGTGGCCCCGAATCCGCCACTACCGAGGCTCGGCCTGTTTATTGTTCCATGCCCTAGAATCTTCCCTTCGGATACGCCACGAGTTATCGCTTTTTAGGTGTGGCGTGCCCGTGCCTGTCAGTCGATTAATTGCTCCGATCCCAATTCCAAATACCCAATTCTGCAGCCCTACGTACCAACCAGAGTGAGACATGCAAAACCAGACTCCAAGAGTGAGTGGGCTCTCAGAGAGTCCTTTTTACCAATCCAAAGTCCCAGCGCACGTCATTTCGTCATTAGTCTCCGTTGAAGATCTAATTCCAAATACTCGGGTCCGAACGGGTGGGCTAGTGCATGTGCCCATGGCCGTCTAAGAATTTCATTCACACTCCATCTCAAGCGGTTCGGGCATAAGCAGTCTAAATTTCTATTTCAAATACTCTAAAACGGCTTTAACAAAACATGCATGGCTTCTCCCCCTATTCACCCGCTGAACGCCTTCGCTCCTTCGCCGAAAGCCCACAGCTTGCCCAACCACTCTAGAGCTTCTGGTAAGTCCGAAAACAAGGCCGTATCGATCCCAACCCCTCCCAGCCACGTTCGGTCAAACCGATACGCGTCCAGCATGTAGTTCCTCGTTAGCCCGTTGGCCGCGAACCAGATGTGCTTTTGACGACGGCACGAGATCAACACCTGAACCGTGAAGTAGAAGAGCACGCAGTACGTGATCACCGCCCACAGGTGCCACGACTTGGTCGCCTCAAGCTTCGAGAGCTTCGGGTTGGGTTTAACGCCGAGGAATGAGGCCTCTTCATCTTCACTCGGAGAATCCTCACTTGCTCGTCCACGCTGTGGCCCTTTGGGCTCTGGGATTTTCGGTGTGGAGATACGGGGAACAGCAGACCCTTTGATATGTTGAGAACCTGAAGGCTGAGAACCCGAAGGTTGAGGCCCAGCCGGTTCAGGAGTTTGAGCATGCCCATTTCCGAAATTGAGAGGTAGATCTTCGAACATGCCCATGCCCTCGGTGAAAGGCGACGACATGGGTATATTCATCTCCTCGTCCAACGTGTTTCGAACTTCGCCGGCACGACTTGTCGAGCTGTCTCGGTGTCTACCTGACTGTCTCGGTTCTTGCCAGCCGAAGGAGGGCGACAGGCCGCTCCCCAGCGAGGAGGCCGACTGGACAACGTCAGGACTTCCATGGGCAGAGTTCGTCGCACCGCTCTGGAGGGCGTCAAAGTCAGCGAGTGACTCTCGGGCACCCCCACCTGAGGGAAACGAAGTCATGGAAGAGACTTGTGGCAAGCTGGAGGGTTTGGCTTTGGCCTCGACGCCTTCGTCGATGGACCCAAGGGGCCTACTGGCATCTGTGCTCGATCTCGACATGATATTCTTTGGGCTTGCTTCGGCAGAGTCTGGATGCGGAGTATCCGGTTCGTTGCTGCTGTCACCTGCACCGCGCGGGTGTTCCCAGAGGTTATCTCCCCCCCACTCTGATTTCGCACCACGCGACGACTCTCCGACCTCAAGTCGAGGAAGTTGCTTCGCGATGACTGGTTCTGGCTCTTCCACGCCTTTGCCCTTGTCTAGCTTCTCTGTTGGTGGTTGGACGTTCGGCATCGGGGCTTCTCCGTCATAGTAGGCCCAAGCACTCTGGCGCAAAGTATTCTTGAGGGCGGCGCTGGTCGTCGCGATGTTGACTTGGCTGTCATCATCATCGTCGGCCTCTGTTTGGCTGTCCTTCATCGCGTTGAACTCGGCCGTAACCAAGTCTCGCTCATTAGAGACACTTTGAATCTCCCGTCTGAGCTCCGCGTTTTGCTGTGAGAGGATTGCAATCTCCGCCAAAAGCTCCTCACGCGATGGCCCTGCTGGAGGGTCGTCCCTCAGCTGTGAATTCATCGCCGTCAAGTCGTTCAAGATGCGGGTGAGTTGCTCCTTCATGTTTTGCAAATCATTCTCCGCAAGTGACCCTTTGATATCCGTCTCCCAGGACATTGCCATCTGCATGACGCTGTTGGGAGACGCCATTGGGCTCGTGAGTTCTTGGCTCATAGCCGTGGATCCCGTGTCCTGCCTTGCCAGCCGCAAGAGGTTGGGAGACGACGTTGAGCTCATGAAGTCCTGGGTCAGACTCGTGGGCCTTCGTCCAACTTCACCCGCGTCTCGCCTTCCCAGCTGGAAGGAGTTTCTGTTGGACGAAATTGGGGTTGTGGGTTGCTGGCCCCAACTCTGGGGTCTTGGCCTGGGTTCAGCCAGACCTCGCCTGATTGCCAGCATCTGCGTGAGGTTGTCGGGAATTGGCATTGGGTTCGTGGATTGCGCTTCTGGGTCCTCATCGTCGGTCAGAGCCCTGTAGACTTCACTGTCCGAGAGTTCCTGCACCTCTTCGTCAACGGGACTGGTCTCTCCGTCGTGTATGAATGGCGTGTCGTTATCTTCGGTCGTCGTAGTCCCAGTCTCGATGTCATCCCAGGTCCGATCATTCCCATAATCGGACTTGTCGCCGACTTCGGCTCCGCCATTGTCGGCCTGTTCAGCATCGGATTCCTGCCCAGCATCTTCGGATTCCTGCCCAGCATCTTCGAGTTCCTGCTCAACATCTTCGGGTTTCTGCTCAGCGTCCGAGGTCTCCTGTTCAGCGTCTGAGGTCGTCTTCTCAGTGTCTTCGACCGTCTGTTCAGTATCTTCGGTCTTCTCGTCTCCAGACCTCTTGATGTCGTCCATTATCTCAAGCTTGTCGTTCTCAATCTCCTTGTGACCTCGGTCTTCCTGACCGCCATCAACACTTGTTCCTTCATCAGGCACATCGCGGTTCTCCGTGCTTCGGTTTGATTCCGTATCGGAATGTTCGTAAACGTCCGCCTTCAGCGGTTGCGTGGGACTGTCGGGTTCCATCGCGAATACTTGTCGTGCAGACGATGCAAACAGGTGGTGTAAAGCTCAAGCGAACGTCTGGGGGGGAATCTCTCGTTGGTAAGGAGCGAGCGGCCGCAGCTGCGAAAAGGTGGGAGATTCGGGGCAAATAAGAAATAAAGCGTCGATGGAAAAATGAGGACACCTCCAGAACGTGGTGTCGGTTTAGATATAAAAAGATCCTTCTATGAGGCGGTCTTGAACGTGTTCAAGACAAAGACCGCGAGTGATTTGTCGAACTCGCATCCATGTGCGAACCGACGCGAGAATACCGACAATGGTTTCTTTCCTCGTCGACAAAGAGGGCAGAATTAGACCGAGCTGCCTTGACCATGGCTCGTGCCTCTCAGTTCTCAAAGGCAGATATAGCATGGAAGAACAAAGACGTGACCACCCATCTGATGAACGCCATCGCGTACTCTTTTGATCCAAGAATTCAGCTTCGGCTGAAAGAAACAAAGGCCCCGAACGATCGGCGGGATGCGCGGGGTTGGAAATCTTTGACGAGAAGACTCAACTGTACCAGCCCCTTGCACCAGGCCCTGAAGTGACGGTCTCCTTCCTGTGCGGAATCATAGGATCCTTCAGCTCAAAGGTATCTATGATGTCCCGCCACGTTTCCATATCCATGGATAAAATTGCTTGGTGTTTGGATGCACCATGGCGTGTCGCACCCGTCCCATCGTCCTCCTCTCGATCGACGGGAGCTACCACAGTTAGCGACATGCTGCGAGTGTAGATGCTGATAAGACTTACCCAGAGCTGGGAGATCGTGCTCGTCATAGTCGACCTCGATCCTTCCGTCTCGGATGAGGAAACTGACGTAGAACATATTCTCCACGGTTTGGCCAAACGACCTCGGGTTGACGATGAATCGCATCAAATCGATGCCTCCAGTGCTTCGGAGCCCATGTTGGTGCATGATTTTGTCTTTTTCCTGGTCATCCATGTCGTCGTCAATCAAGCCCATGACTGTCTCTTGAATGTCTCCTTGAAGTGTGGTGAGTCGATGGAGGATCTTGCCGCAAATTGCCGTCAAGTCGTTTTCCTTCTTTGCGAGATCTTCCACGTTCAACACCTCGGGTCTGGTTTCGGTCAGGTCGTTCGGTCGGAAAGGGGCGCTTCGTTTTGTAATTTTCCGGGCCTTCTTCTCAACTGATAGCGGACCGAGCAGGAAGCCAGGCAGCGCTGGCCGTCGAATGAAGGGCAACGCTGCATAACGACCCAGATGAGGCCAGTTCATCATGTCTCCCTCGTCGCCAATCTCATCTTCATCGTCGTCCGCGCGAGTCGTCCTTCTTCTTTGACGCTGAGTGCTTGACAGCTCTTCGGCCTCGTCGTCGGCAATTCCTCTGCCCTGGCGCATGTAGGTGATGCACTTGGACACGAATTCGTCCACGTCAATACCCTGCGATAGACTGCCTTGGGTGAGGCGCAGGGTTTTTCGGTATGACAAGTCGGATGTACTGACGAGCAGCCGCGAGTCGATGGTAGCCTCGGTCGTCTGGCGCACTTGCTTCGTAAGCTCGTCGGCTTGCAAGATGGCTTCATGCAAGCCCGTCGACTCTGGCTGCAATAGTTCTTCGCTATTCTCCGTGACCTTGCGAAGCAAATCTCTGAATGACTGTTGCACCATTCGCCTTTGACCAAGCGGTTGGTCTGGATCATACACGCTCTGGCCAGCGCGGGTCTCGTCGGGCGATGATGGTTCGTCGGTGCGCCGTCGGTGATTCGATGTCTGATCTGTCCTCGTATCGGCGCGCTTTCTCTTGGGTCCGGAGGTAGAGTGATTTGGATTGCGCTCGCGAACTGCCAGGTTGCGACGCGGGGGAGTGACCACCTCTGGTGAGCCGGACGATTCATCGTCGGAGGGATCGGCTGCGCGAGAAGGCATTGTGGTGAATCCGACGGGGTGATTCTCAATTCGAGTTCGCTTATCGATGTCTTTGGGAGCTTGGTCGTTCGTAGGCGCGGTGCCTCGCGGGAAATGAGTGAGAAAAGTCCAAGTATCGGGTTTTGAAAAGTTGTTTAGAAGAGAGGCTGGCCATCTCCGTGAAGGAACTATCAAGTCGCGGTTGCGCGCGGCGCGCCTGGTGGGTAGGTACGTACCTCGCTCCCATTAAAATGCAATGGACCAATCAGGCAGCGATGCGGGGCAGCACAGAGCAAACCCAAAGGACTCGACCCTTCGAGACAAGCATAACTTTGCAAGATCTAAATATTTCTTTGTCATCTCTCTTCTCTTAAGGATCATGAAATCTAGTACTAAACCTGTAGTTCGGGGAGTTTAGAGAAACCGACCTCTCAAGCTTGTGCAGGAGGATTAGGTTGTGGCTTCGAGGCAAGGATAGTGCAGCTCACAGGAGCTCCGAAGTTGAAGGCTACTACAAAATTCCAACTGTGAGTGTTGGGCGGAATGATGCGTAAGCTAGTTGCACCTGTGCCGCATAAGGGCTCAACCCGTCCACCTCGAATACGTTAAGCAGATATTCGTACAAGCAAACAGACTAGATCTCTTTGACCATGAGCCCAACTCGAGTTGTTAAGAATAGTCCTACGAATACTCAGCCCGGCATTCCTCGTCGTCGCTCTCCCAGAAACGAGAATAGAACTCCATCTTTAGACTTAAACTCGTCCCCTTTTTTGCTCGCACCGACAGGAGAGTCTCCTCCCCCCCGTCCGTCCCTCTCCCTTCAGTCCCTTCCCCATACCCGTCCCCGTCCCCCGTTCCCCATCGAACGCGTAACCTAGGCAGGGACACCTTGGCACGGAAAAGAAGGAAAAGAAAAGTCTCAAGTTCTTGGCAAACTCTGGGCAAAGCGGGCGAATCCGGTCGGTTGTAAAAGACCGAAAACCGAGCGGAAGCGGCAGGGGCTTTGTTGGGTATGCAAGCCCTCGAGGGGCTTTTTTTCTTTGGCTTGTGCGTGCAGTTGCAGGCCCAGGACCACCCGTGGACGTGTAATATCGAGGGACCGTTGGTGTTGCCAAGCACGCCGAGACGCATGTCAGAAAAGAAAAAAGACGAGGACACTCCTCTCCCCTCCCCTCCCCTCTCTCCCGAAACATGCACAACAACACACTCGGCTTTTGGCAACTTCTCGATTGCCTCTGAGCGTGCTGATTTTAGCCGCTGTTAGTTCGTCTTCCTAACCTCCTCTCTCCCACACACCCCCTTTGGATCCCTGGTGGCTAGTCCACGGAAACGGGTCGTCCGCCTCACCGCGCCCGGGGCAATGGGCTCGGTCCGGGTGACCCGTATTTCCAGTCTTGGAGGGGTTTGGTTGTTCTCATGAACGACGCCTCTTGCAAGGGGAGGGAGGGGGTTGACGAAAGGGCAAGGAGAGAGGCTGGGTTCGAGTCTGTTTCGAGCCGAGTCTTTGTTTCGTTTCTTGTCTATGTAAAAAAGTGAAGCCACTGTAATGTTTTGGTTCCTGCATCACGGCCTCCACTCGACCAAACCAAGCCACGCTTTCGGCGGCCACGACGATCCTTCAGAGCCTCCGCGCACATAGACTTCCAGGTTGATCCGACAGCAGCAGCACATTCCTCGCTCCGAGATGGCGTCGAACCTTACAGTAGCTCGAGAAGTTGGAGGGGAATGTCACCCCTTGCGCGGTCCTGGATGGAACGAAAAGCAACGCACAAACAGAACCACACCATTCACACAACTCAACAATCATCCATCCAGACACCACACAACGAATCTGGAGCGTGCGTTGCATGGTGGGGGGAGGGGTCGCCTAGGGAGGGGAAGGGGGGGGGG